>JAULBY010010614.1:0-24526 GCA_032358315.1 Ophiocytium majus
CGCCCCCCCGCAACCCCCCCCCCCCCTCCCCCCGCCTTCGTCGACCCTCAAAGTTTTCGGCATTAGGTAGGATTTCAAAATGCAAAACATTCGAAAATCATATGCTGTATCACGCTAACCTGCATTCTGTTGGCTGATGAGGGCTCCACAGCGGCTGAGCGTGTGGTGTTAGTCACGCACTGCACGTCACACCCAGTGCTGCGCCCGCCGCTCGCATACCGAGACGCCGAGTGCATCTGCGCCCATGCACACAGTCAGTTTGCAGAAAAAGAAGTGCTCAGCAGGGTGTGGCAGCAGCAGGTGCCAGCCAATCACAGTCTACGTGCGGGAGCTGCTGAGCAGCGTAGGAGAGGGTGCTCAGCAGAGAGTGGCAGCAACGGCGCCAGCCAATCACTGTCTAGGTGCAGGAGCTGCTGAGCAGCATTGCAGAGCATTACCACGTACCTAGCGGTAGCATTATCAATAACCAATGGTGTTCCTCAGCAGGCTTGGGCATACTGTTGCTGTAATTACTGCTGTTTGATCAGCAAGTGGTGGTGCAGCAGCATTGCACAACCACGCGCTGCAATGCCCTCTGGCTGGCTGCCGGGTGCACCAACCGCAAGCAATACAGTGCGCCGCTGAATTTGCTGTCACTTTTGTGCGCAAATGCCAGTGGTGAACAGCCAGGCAGCAAGCCAACTGTGGCGAGAAAGTTGTCATGTGCAGTGAGTAAATCACACAAGCGCCACAGACTGCAGTTAAGTGCAACCAAGTCAGTGGCCGGCTGCCGGTGACCGCCAACACCTGTGCCAGCTCAGCCTACAGAAAAAACACCAGTAGGTAGCCACCAGCACAGCTGCGGAGATGGCATGTCACCAATAGTTGCTGCTGTTGGCAGTAAGGTTTGCGTGCGCACCGGCGCCCATGCTGTTCGAACGGCCTGGCAGCACCGCTCCGCCTCCAGCATCGCCTCGCTCTCGCTGCGGTCCTGCTGCTGCTGGCGAACCAGCTGCACCCCGCAGAGCTCACGCAGCATGGCCAGGTCCTCCTCTCGCAGCAACGACACCTCCTGCTGCTGCTGGTGCTCTGGAACCAGCTGTTGCGCCTCTGCGGGCGCCTCCACCGCCGCCATGTTGCTGTTCGTGCCACTTGACTCGGCTCTTGTGGCTTTCCGCCGACTTGCCGAGACCGGGCCCAGCTGAATCGTGCGCAGCCAGGCGTGTCGCGGAGACCTGCTGCTGCAAAGCAGCACCACCCACGCCCGCGCCACCCACAGCTGCGCCACGCCACACACACTGCTGCAGCTTGTGTTGGTTCGGGACACAACTGTTTCATGAATTGAGGATGATTTTGCACCACTTTTGAGTTTTGCCAGCCAAAACCTGCGTCGTTTTCCCTTGAAGGCTCTGCTCAGCGCTCGCTCATCGTCTCACTCCGAGTTCTGCGCGCTGCGCGCAGTCACAGCACGCGGCGCGCGCATCATGGATGACATGACAGGAGCAGCGCCGCCGCAAGGACACGCGCCAGCTCGTGTGGGGCATGTGCACCCAGCACCAGCACCTGTGCTGGTTCCCGCCAATGTTGCCCCGCCAGCATCGGCAACCGCACCTGTGCCAGCACCACCAGCTATACCAAGTGGCGCCCGTGGTGCGGTGACAGGGGACCACGGTGACGGCAGCAGCTCGCAGCAGCAGCTGTCGGTGGCGGTTGTGCTGGAGCGCTTCTACGAGCACCTGCTGCCAGTGCTCAGGGGCGCAGGTGAGCGAGCTCTACCACAACAGTAAAACGCCATTCTTCCAGTAGGCAGCACAAGAGCGTTGCTCCGCCCTCAGTGAAAGTGGCAGTTGGCGTTTGCCCTCTTGCTGCTACTTCTGGGTGTGTACGTGGACGACTGCTAGCTGTCCGCCTGGGCGCTTGGCAAAGACCGCTGTCGCCATCTGTTTTGTCGCTCCGTTTTCCACTTCAAATTGCGCTGTTGTTGCTGGCGCTGTTGCTGTTGCTACTGTTGCTGCTGCTCCTCTGCCGCCGCTCGGCAGATGGGCCCGCAGCGGCTGCCCGCCCTGCCGTGGACAAATATGCCACCATCGCCAGCTTCCTCAGCTCGGACGAGGTTGCGAGGGGACTCTCTGAGTTCGTGGAGCGAAGCACCAGGACGCCGGGGGGGCGGAGACGACGAGAGTAAGTGTTGGTTGCTGCAATTTTCACACACCCTGTCCCCCTGCTGGGAACGCTCCTTCTTGCCGTTGTTGCTGCCATGATGCAGTGCCATCACAGCTGCAGATGAGTTGTTTTAGCAACACGACACTGCACCCAGGCAAGCTTTCCCCTTGCACCTGCTAGTATGTGAGCAGACACGTACCTTATATCACGCCGTACAAGGCCTATAGATATACCCGTGCCTGACGCCCCCTCGCTGTAGGTTTCTGAGGCCTGATGCCTGCAATGCCGGGATTCGATTATGTCTAGGCTCTCCATGCTCTTTCAAGAGGCCTCAATCATACACGCTCCCTGGTACTACTGCATGTTTTGGCGCTGTTGACGATTTGGGGGGCTTATACGGCGTGGTGTGGGCGCCGCTGCTGCTCTTGCTGCTGCTGAGCGCTGCTGCTGAGCAGCACTGCTGCTGCTGAGCACTGCTGCTGAGCAGCACTGTTGCTGTTTGAGCACTGCTGCCGAGCACCGCTGACACACCGCCGCCGCGCCCCCACTGCTGAGCAACCTCAGGGAGCAGGGCGTGAACAGGCAGTGCCAGGCGCCGGGGTGCCTGAAGCGGCCCAGCTTTGGGCAGGACGGCGAAGTGGCGCTGTTCTGCGGCGCGCATAGGCGGGAGGGGGATGTGGATGTGGCACACAAAAAGCGCTGCGAGTTTAGGGGGGAGGTGAGCGGAGGCGCACTGTTAACAGTATTTCGGACCAGTATTTTGAAGACGTGGATTTGTGGCACACAAAAAGCGCTGCGAGTATGGGGGGGAGGTGAGCGGAGGCGCACTGCTAACAGTATTGTGGAGACGTGCATTTGTGGCGCACAAATAGGGCTCTAACTATGGGGGGGAGGTGAGCGGAGTCGCCCTATTCCTTCCTTGTGTAATGTGGCGCACAAACAGCGCTGCCCTCCGCACCATTACCAGTATATTGGAAGTGTGGATTTGGGTTGCACAAAAGCGCTGTGAAGTACGGGGGAGGTGAGCGGAGCCGCACTGTTACCTGTACTTGTAGTTGTCGGTCTAGAAGTTGAAGTTGAAATGTGCGGCATGTATGGGAGCAGTCATTGGCTAGGTTGGTGTGCGACTAAAAATTTTCGCGGGCTGTTGGTTTTTGGTGCAATGGGCAGCGCAAGAGTGGGGATGCGCATACGGTTTTCCAGTTGTGATGTACTACTAGTAGTAAGCAGTATAGAGGCACGTACAAAGATGGCTGCATGCATGGCAACAAGTTTCATGGGCGCATGCTTCTACTGAAGCGCACTCCACTCGTTCTTCCATAGCAGCGCGCTTGTGTGACACATGGCTCAGGTGGAGAGTCGGTGCTGTGCGTGGCATGGCATTATTTTCGGTATTGTGTGTGCCTTGACATTCTTTTATTGCCGATGCGTGGCCCCCAGTGTGCAGTGCACCAGCACGACACCCACCTGCTTGACAATGATGCCACAAAATGATGGCACGCAGGTCGTTGATATGAAGCATACCTTGTGTGGGCCCACTTTGAGTGCACAGGAACGGGGGTGCTGGCCTTTCCTCCTTCCCTTCTGTCAGCTGCAGCATTATCCACTGCACCTAAACCGCTCGCTTGCTGCCACCACGTCAATGCACTGCTGCTGGCCTGCTGCCTCGCCGCTTGCCCCCTACAGCACTGTTTGAAGCACCCAGGCTACGGGTTCCCAGGACAGAAGGCCAGATTCTGCAGGTATGTTTTTTACTGCTTGTGTCACAACTGGCAAGTGGCCTTGTTTTGCCTGCTTATTTGCACTTCGCACGCAATGCACACCTCCAACTCCCGTTTTTTGGCCTGCGTCAGAATGGTGGTTCCCCGCCGTGCAACAAGCGCCTCCATTGCGGTTGCTGTGCGTCAGGTGCTTGCTGCGGCACTTCGGTAGTAATCAGACTATGCATGCTGTGACAGTGTCGTGGTCACAGCGCCCTCCCTGTGCATGCTCTGACACACCCGATATGTGATTCTACATTTTTTTTACTCTTCTGTCTTCTTCTGAAGTACTATTAGTACACACACATGCCGCATGCGTGGTTACGAAGCGCTGAGCACATGCTGTGCTATTGCTTTCACAGCAGCAACCCGTGCTTGTTCACAGTGACAGCAACATGGCTGCAGCCCCTGCCTGCCCTGACACACCTGGGACACTGCGGTCCTGAAAACTGACAGAAAAGTGTGTTGTTGGTGCCCTTTTGGTGCGCGTGCCCCTGGCCATTGCAGCAAGCACAAGCAGGAGGGCATGGTTGACCTCAAGCGCGGAACCAAGGCAGCGATGGCTCCGCAGCAGCACACCCTACCACTGAGCAGCCCCACTTCCTCTTCTCAGCAGGACTTCAGTGCTCAGCAGGACTTCAATGCTCACCAGCAACACAGTGCTCAGCAGCACGGCGCTCAGCAGCAGTACGCGCAGCACCAGCCCCCCGCAGAGGGGGCCAAGCGGCCACTGCTGCCGCAAATGCCAGCAGCAGCAGGGGGTGCGCCTGCTGCCGCAACTTCGATGTCAACTTCAGCTTCAATGGGCTCTGCAGTCAAGGCGGAGACAGGTGGCAGGGCGCCGCCGGCACATGCAGCGGCGCCAGCACAGCAAGCGCAGCCGGTGGCAGCACAGCCCACATCACAACTTCAAGTACAAGTTGAAGTTGCGCTAGCTGCCGCAGCGCAGGTGCAGGTGGGGGGCGCGCCGGTCGGCAGCTCGGCAGCACCTGCAGCAGCAGCAACACCGGCGGCGTTGGCGGTACAGGCAGGGGCGGGAGCAATGCCAGCAGCAGCGCCCATGCCAGCAGGGGCAGCAGCAGGGGCGCCCATGGCGATGCTGGTGGGGGCACCACCAGCGGCAAGTATGCAGGGGCCGGCAGCGTTGGCAGTGGCACCAGGTGCAGTGAGGGCATCAGGGGCGGCAGAGGCAGCAGCAGTGGCGGCGGCGGCAGGTCTGGTGGCAGCGGCAGGTGGTGTGGAAGGGGCGGTGCACGCCTCAAAGCGGGCCCGGTTTGGCGAGGCATGAGTGAATATATGTATAGACATGTGTATACCTGTATGTTTGTGTCATGTGCAAGACAGGAGATTCCTGCGGACAATGCCGTGCCTTTTTATTCACTGTGTGAAAATCGCATGTAAACACACTTCCTACGCCAGTTGTTGGCAGTGGTGCGCGTACAGTCGCGTGCACTGCGATGTGTACACATTGCCAATGTGTTTGGGCCCACATGTTAGTATTGTCAGTGCTGTTGCATGTGCGCTACAGTGCGAGCACAAGCAGCTTCCGAGGTGTCAACATGTGGGCCAAATGGTTTGGGTGCCAACACCCCCGATGTCATTTTTTTTAACCCTAGGCTATAGTCTCTGCGAATGAAAAACAGTTTGGACCAACAGCAGCTGGCACCGGATCGTTCGAACATGTGCTGCGCTGCTGCCTGGGAGCTGTGGCCATCGCATTCTGACATGAGGGTTGCACGAAAATGTACTCCCTGGGACATGCGGCTGTAATCCGGTAGAGTAGTGCTTTGGCAACATGCCAGGCTTCCCTTAGAGTACACAGTGCGGAGCATTGCCAGCTTTTTCGCTACCTGTCTGACCTTCTTCTGGTCACACGCACCGTGTGCAAAGGGCTTTCCGTGCCCTAAGCGGAGTTTATTGCAAGTACTCTAGAAGTATGTGGTGCCTCAAGTACATGTACCATACCTAAAAAGTACTTCAAGTATATGCGGATGATACCCCATATACACCATAGCAGCTCAGCACCATGCACTCTGATGTAAACCCAGCATGTTGCTACAGCACTGCTAGTGGACTACTGTCCCATGCCCTAGGTGCGTAAATTGTATTTGTAAAAAAAATTGCATGTGTGTGCACAGGGCTTTCCGCGCCGCAAGCGCAGTGTAATACTTGAAGTACAAGTGCAGCAAGGTGGGGCTGTATATTTCAGGTGACAACACATGGCAGCACAGCACCAGCAGCAGTGTGGCCGCAATCACACAAGTGGAGTTGTGCACAGCAGAGCGCACAGAAACAGCAAGGCACCCTTCAAATCTGCTCTTATAGGGGTGCTTAATGGTAAAGGGTTGCGTTGCCATGCGGTCGACAGTGCACGCACCCTGCTGCCGCTGCCATGGCCCGCTGAATGGTGTTGTGAAGCACTGTCGGCACCGAAATGACTCTGCGACGGATTTCGTGCGAGCACCCTCTGAAGGCATACGCACACGCGTGTACATTGCTCGTTGGCACTGGTGCAAGGCAGCCCAGCTGCGCATGTCTCTACTTCAAGTACATGTTGAACTTCAGCTTGTGCGCTGTGCATGTGTCGGGGCGGCTTGCGCGGGCCGTGGAGCTGCGCTGCCGCAACGGAGGGTACAGGTGGCACAACACACGGCGCACCAAACAATTTGGTGGACAACCAAGTGTCTGTGTTGGGTGGAACTGCAAAGGGTGGCAGGGGGCCTCAATCAGCCTTGGTTGGCCTGTTTGCTGCAGCAGGGGGGGTCTTGGCGAAGGGGGTGGTGGGCAGCCAGTTGTCTCTGCATGGAGCGAAGACAGGGACAAACGTGTACAGTAGCACGCTCATCAGCCAGAAACAACAGTACGGCAACTACTTGAGAAGTACATGTAGCTGGCAGGTTCAGTCCAAGTGACAGACGTACACAGGTGTTAGATAGAGACAAATATGTGGCACACTCGTCAGCCACCAACAACAGTATGGCATCTATTTCAGAAGTACTCTTATTAAACTCCGCTTAGGGCGCGAAGTACATGTAGCTGGCAGGTTGAGTCCAAGTGACAGAGACAGAGACACACACAGGGCGTCCTGCTCCGTACATTTCATGGCGTTGACGGTGCACGGCTACCACTTTTGGTACAGGTCAACGGATGACATGCCACATGCATGCACTACCTCGGTTCTTGCACACCCACAAGTGCACAACGCAACAACGGGCGCTTCAGTCAATTGCATGGGCTTCAGTGGGCAGCGGCGAGGTGCTGCGGCTGTGCCTGCTGTGCACACACACGTGACACTGTTATCACTTGGCCGCCGCTGCTGCCACACGTCGCGCCGCCTCTTGCACGTGTGAGGTTTTTTACTTGCTCTGCGGGCGCACTAAAACCCAGGCTTAGGCTGTCTGTCGTTTACATTGCACAGAGCTGTGGGTATGTCGGTGTGGGGCCCACATTGCCATTGCTGATAGTGCATGTCGGCATGTGCAACATGTTGGCATACGTGACATGGTATCAGTAATGATACACTTGAGTGGGCTGCGAGCCTGTGCCAAGCACTGGGCTGCCTTCTGCTACAGTAGTACACACAAACACCCTAGGAAACCACGACACTGGCGTGCAAGTGTGCACACTCTCAATCATCACATACTTTTGACATACTACTGTAGTACTTCTCGAAGGTACACTATTTAACGCTAGTTTAACAAGAGTCCATGTGCGCACCTAAACCACGCAATAGTCTTCTTCCAGCCGTCGTCGAAGGTGATGAGGGGCTTGTAGCCGAGGTCTGCCTTTGCCGCCTCGATGTTGAACCAGCGGTGGATGGTCAGCATCTTCACGTTGAAGGGTGTCAGCCGCATCTTGGTTTGCAGCAGGAACCCCTGCATGTCACAGGCGAGGACGCAGCAGCGGTGGTTACAGACTAGCCAGCCATTACCAATTGAGTGGATTTGAAAGAAGCGTTGTACGCTGCAGTGTACTTCGCATGCATTGCGCGGCATATAATCAGTGATGGGTTAGGGCCTACAACGTATTTTTTTTCACAATTGATTAACTAAAATTTAAGTATTTTATACGCAATTGATTTATTAAAATAGAAGTGTTTTACACGTTAAACAAACGCTTCGAAGTATGGCGTATTGATACGTCCAAAAACGGGGTATACGGCGTATTTGCCGCATCAATAACGTTAATTCAAATACGTTATACGTCGTATTTACATCTTCAGTACTTACGAAGTACGCCGTATAATGGAATTCTGATACGCTGTGACCCATCGCTACGTATACTGGAAAGTGCACACGCTGCAACCCATGAATGAATGCGTCACTCACAATGACGTTGCAGATGTAGGCCAGCAGCATGAGGAAGAGGTAGGGCAGCTTGAGCTTGGTCCACAAGCTGGTGAACCCCATGCCCACCACTGCCTGGTCAAGCTCCTTCCAGAACACCCTGTAGCCGTCGTCCGTCACAATGTAGAACTTTCCCAGAGCAGGGGAACCAGGCCTGCTCAGCGGAAACAAGAGCAGTGCTCAGCAGCAGCAGCAGCAGCAGCGGAAGCGGTAGCGGCGGCAGCAGCAGCAGCAGCAGCAGCAGCAGCAGTGGAGGCAGCAGCAGTGGAGGGAGCAGCAGATATTTACTTCCTTGAGCTTTGTTGAAAACTTTTCATCAAAAGTAAGTTCTCAAATTCAAGGAAGTCTATTACTTCCAAAGTACTTCAAGAAGTACAGTGCACTGTATATACTTCTGAAGTACACAGTATTGCACTTACAATCCACCGGTACCTAGCAAATAGAAGCCGTGCTCAGCACAAGAAGTTGTGGCACATCTGACGTGTTCACAGATCCAGAGCCAGCACAGGTGCGTGCATGCCCGCTGCGCACAGACAAGCATCGGACACGCATGACTGCGTGGTAATGGCGCACACCACCTGCCCATGTGGGAAGCGGGGTGGTGCACCAACAAGAGGCAAGCCCAGCAACAGGCTGCGCTGCCAGTGGCACCTGCTGCTGTGGTCATGCAGCCACAGGCGCTCACCAGCAGCAACTTTTTCATGCCTGTTCCCGAGTAACTTCAACTGCAGGTTGAAGTGCAGGCAGCACCTGAGAGCATCGTAGCCCAGTATGTGCTTGTGCAGGCGCAGGCGTGCACACCAAGAACAACTGTATAATGCCTGTTTCCCAGTAACTTCAACTACAAGTTGAAGTGCAGGCAGTGCTGTACCTGAGAGCATCGTATCCCAGTATGAGCCCGTGGCAGTAGTTGTCCACGTACGTCATGGAGATGCGGTTGTGCCCATTGCCAAAGATGCGCAGGCGCCCCTGCCCCGCTACTGTCAGAAGGCTGCTCAGCAGCAGCAGAGGCAGGGGGGGCAGCAGCAGCAGCACCACCACCACCGCAAGCAGCAGAAGCAGTAGCAGCAGCAGCAGCAGCAGCACACAGCAGCAGCAGCAGTGCACAGCGGCAGCAGCAGCAGAGGCAGGGGGCAGAGGTGCAGGGGCATAGAGCCGGGGGCGTTAGCAGGGAGCAATGCCTCACCACCAACGCAGGAAGCACCCCGCACCAACCAAGGTTCAGGGCAAAGTGTGAGCTTCGCACAAAGACTATATACATGTGTACGGTATGGTATTTTAGAAATACTTCCAGTATATGGACATATACCGGTATGTAAAATGGTCACAAGTCGTTTTGCATAAATACCGAAGTACAGTGGTATAAAACAGCTCATGTCGTCCAGCAGGCTGCGTCGCCCTTGCGTTTGCAATGCACAGGGGTCCACCAAGTGCAGGCGCACGCTGCAGGGCCACTGCAGCGCACACTCATGGCCACGGCACCAACACACGTAGCCGCACACGAAAGCGTCCCATGCCCCCCCCCAGGTGAGGTTTTCTTCTTTTCTTCTCTATCGCTTGGCACACCATGGGGGCTTGCCTGCGCACACTTTGCCGCACACAACACCACCGGGGGGGGCACCACCACCGGACCACAACGGGAGCCAGGTCGAGAGGCGAGCGGGGCGTCCCAGTGGGCCCGCCGGCCCGCCATAGGATATACCGCCGTCTGGAGTCCCTACCTCATGCAGCCAGGCGCAGGTGCATTACTTCATTGATTTGCACTCTGCAAGAGCCCAGGTCATGCCAGCACAAGCAATGGCTATGCGCCGTGCCGTACCGCTACATGTTAAAGTAGTTCGGGAGTGTATACTTCTATTAAACTCCGCTTAGGGCGCGGAAAGCCTTTTGCACATGGTGTGCGTGTGACCAGAAAAAGCATGATCAACCTCGTTAGGAGAACAACAAGCTGGCCTTGCTCAGCACTGCGTACTCTAATAGGTACATACACATACAGCGCACTCGTGATTTAGTGCGGGGTAGTGTCACCCCCCAAGCACCCCGCACTCAAGCAAGACCCGCACTAAATCAAATAGGGCATTGTGTATTTTTAGATAGGTCAGTGGCGGGTCTCTGGACCCCGCACTTAACCGCATACCGCACTAAATCAAAGCGAACTAAATTGCTTGTGCACTGTATTACAACTTGAGGACAAGAAGCGCAGCAGCTGTAGTGCTGAGCAGAGCAGCTGTAGTGCTGAGCAGAGCTGTAGGAAGCACTGAGCACTCACTGTGGCAGGAAGAGGCTGTCGCGGGGCCCGTACACCTGGTGTGGGGCTATTGCCACCGTCAGCAGCTCGTCGCAGCACGCCTCCAGTATCGCCTGCGGTTGGAATCATAACGGAACATGTTGAAACTGGTACTTGGAGTTTTGTGCACAAGTCATGGAGACATCAGGGCGTGTGGGCACTGGTTGAAGTTTGATGGCGCATGAGCGCCAGCAGCAGCTGGCGTACTCTCACATGGACGCCACGTCAGCAGTTGCAGGCACAAACGCACAACTATAACTTGAAGTACGGTGGCTCAGGCTAGACCTCGCTACCCTCTCGCAACTGGTGAGGGGTTATCATAGGCGCACCACAACAAGCCACATCAAGTTTGAAGTGGTGGTACCGATTTGCACTCGCGGGCGTGCAAGAGCCCAGATACCTAGGTCATGTGAGCCAGAACGAAGAAACGGCCATGCGCGGATTCATAGAGACATACTCGTTCATACTCGAAATACTCAGTCATACTCACATACTCACTCATACTCACAGCCCCGCATGGCCAAGAACTAGAGGTGCCGCAAGCACGCAGGCCTGGGCGGGCAGCAGGATAGCAAGTTTGAAGTAGGAGGGGAGGGGGGTGTCACCTTTTCGCCCATGGCCTTGGTCTCGGCGTAGAGTTGAAGATACTTTTTTGGGAACTTCAACTGTGCCTCCGTGAGCCCATCAATGTCGCTGCCATCAAAGCGGGTGCTGGGCGAGCTTGACAGGACCAGCTTGGGCACGCGGTGCTTCCTGCGTGCATTCACAGCCGCAGCAGCAGCAGCAGCAGCAGTGCTCAGCAGCAGCAGGTAATGTAAACCATGCACTAACGGCTGGGCATGTGCCATGGCCTCATGTGCCCTGGCATCCACGGCAGTAGTGCTCAGCAGGTAATGTATGCTTGTACTTGAAGTACCATACACTGCTGGCATGGCATGTGCCATGGCCTCATGTACGCTGGCATGCAAGACATGGGTTTGCACGCCCACAAGTGCTAATAAATAACGCCACTGGTATGTACTACAGTACTTGCTTCTACTTCGAAGTATATGCACTTGAAGTATCATATGCTTCAGTGTATATTCTATCGAAATAGTTCTACCATTGCTGCCAACGTGTCCCACCCACACATGCATATAAGCAAGTTCATTGAGAACGTGGCGGGCATACACATGACACGTAGGCGCCAGTTCTGAATTCGAACCTAGAAGTACATACCTTTGGTGCACGTACATGCATGTATATCACCAGTGGTGGTACGTACTACTAGTAGTGCACAGGGCTTTCCGCACCCAAGGCGAGTTCAACACCAGCAGTAGGCATGTACTTCAAGTAGTTGAAGTACTTGTGCCACTCCTCCTGGCACATGGGACTGTAATGCACTAGTAGTGTTTAGTAACACCACTGGGTTACATGGGATTGCATAGTGCTGATCATTGCTACTTTTTTGGGGGGATAGCATGCGTGAACATGCACTTGCCATGAACCCGCACATGTGTAGCATCAGGCACCACGCTGTATCACCTACAGTGTACTCGTCAGTTACTAATGCTTTCATTTAGTGCGGGGTGTGTTCAAGTGTGGGGTCCGGAGGCCTGTTGCTGACCACATGGTTGCTGTACTGATAATACTACCTACTTCGATGTACTAGTACAAAGTTAAGTGCGGGTCTCACTGATTTGAGGGGTGCTAAGGGGTTGACATTAGCCCCGCACTAAAATCGCGAGTGCACTGTACACCCAACGCACTTCGCTTAACAACCACGTAAGTGACATCCACTTATGTCACATTGCTCAGAGACGAACGCACAAATCTGAGAGCCAGCGCCCATGGGTGCCCATGTTCAACGTCACTAAAAGCCTTCTCTCTGTCACCAAAATGGCAAGTTGGAAAATAAGCAGCCCAAATAATGCTGGCCGGAGTGTGCAGGCGGCGACTGTTTGGATTTTTTTCCCCGTTTCCACTGAATCACCCTGCACACACTTGTCTGGCAGCCACGGCACTGCCTGGGGAGAGCACCTTAGCTTAGGCTGTTGCACACCAGGGCAGCCAATCTGGGCAATTCCAGCATATTAGCAGAAGTGGCTGTAGGCCGGGACTCTTGTTAACCAACGCCAAGGTCTGGGCAAGCTAGCACTATGGAAACTCCAATGACAGTATACTCAAGTAATATATAGAGTGTTACTACGTCATGTACACACTTCTTTAGAAGTATCTAGATGCATGTACTTCAGAAGTACAAATTTAGTTACACGAACCATGTGATAAAAACTGTGGTACTTCTGAAGTATATGATACATGTTCCTGTAGCGCTAGCATTCATTTTAATTAGGATTTTAAACGGCAGTTCTTTTTCTCCACACATTGACCCCATTTGTGGTCCATAGCAGTTTCCATCCAGCTGTCACGGCCTATAGGCACGACTCACCTGCAAGCGTTGAGCACGTTGAGCCGTGTGTGCATGTATGCAACTGCATTATATGACACATGTTTGTGTAGCGCTAACACTCCTTTCAATTAGATGCGGTAGGCAGTTTTTCCCGCCCACATTCACCACAATTGTGGTCCACAGCAGCTTCATCAAGCGGCTGTCACGGCCTGTAGGCGCGACTCACCTGCAAGCGTTGAGCACGTTGAGCCATGTACGCATAAAACTGCAGTACTTGAAAGTATATATATGATACTTCGAAATACATGCTTCTGAGCGTTACCGTGCACTTGCAATCAAGTGGGTCAGGCAGTACCTTTTTTGCGCACATTGACCGCATTTGTGGCCCATAACAGTTTCCATCCAGCTATCGCGGTCAAAGTGCCTGTAGGCGCGACTCACCTGCAAGCATTGAGCACATTGAGCGACCCCCCATAGTTGACCGCCAGGTACTTGGTGCGGTCATGGAAGGGACCCACCAGCGCCGCCATGTGCCACACGCAGTCCGCGCCCTCTATTGCCTTTGACACCTGCTCAGCACTGCATTGCACGCAACCACATGGCATGACTTTTAAATTTTATGGTGATCATTGGGGGGTGCTCAGCGCAGCAGGTGCCATGCCTTGAGTGCTTTCAGTGACCTCTATTGCCTTTGACCTGCTCAGCACTGCATGGCGCGCCACGACATGAAATGGCTTTTGAAATGGTGGTCATTGTGAAGGGCCCCATGAGCAAGTGTGACCAAAGCAAGACACTTTGAAAAGCTACCCCACACTTACCGCTGGAGCTGCGCAGGGTGCAAGGAGCTCAGCTGCTGCTAATGGTGGTGTTGTTGCTGGTGTTGCTGCTGACACCGGGAAACAAACGGGAGGGCGGCCTGGCCTTCAAATTCGCACCAAAACGTCATTACCGCTCTGGCATGGCTGGTTCACACACAGCACTAGAAGCTGCCGTCATTGCCAATGCACACCACGCTGCTGCTGCCGCTGCTGCTCCGTCATGACGCCACTCACTCTGTGATGTCGCCCTGCACGTAGACGATGCGGTCGTCGTTGAGTGCGTCGCTGGGCTTGGCAGCGATGTCAAAGCTCACCACCCTGGCCGCTCCCCTCTCCACCAGCATCTCCACCAGCCGCTGGCCCACGAACCCGCTGCCACCCGTGACCACAGCATTGATGCCTGCCACGCCTGGCATGGCTCCTCCCACGCTGCGCAGCTTCCGCGCGAGCAATGCACGCAACACACAGCAGCTCTCGAGCTCCGTGACGCGTACGCTTCGATCCGAGGTGTGCGCGTCGGTCCGGACACGTGTGCACCACACCGAGTGCCACGTGGGAAGCTGCTGCTGCTGCGCGAGCTCCTGCACTGAGCTTGCGAGTTCGCATCCAAAAAAGGCAGTTCCGGAGTTCCTCTTCGCCGACAGCGCCACACCAGCAGCATCGGCAGCAGCAGCATCGTCATCATCTCCAGCGCTGGCAGACCCAGGTTTTGATCCGTTCCCGTCAGGACGACGTGGAGGCTTGGACGAGCTGAGGCACAGCTCAGAACCTTGTTGGCGGTTCCATTCGAAGGCCCCAAGACTCAGAGGTGTGTGGCGGCACGCTGCTCGCCACCCCCACCTCTGCGCCAGCAGCAGGGCACCTGACTTCCCGGCTACCATCAGCAGCAGCGGCGGTGGGCGCAGCAGCTGCAGCTGCAGCAATACCAGAGGGGATAACCATTGACACCATGACAGAACTTCGACGAGAACGACCACGACCGGCAACATGACCTCGCCTGCATTGCTGTAGTAGACCCACATCCTGCGTACTAAAGAAACACTGTCGCATGTTTCGCCACCTGCGCACTGCTGTGGCACACCCCAAGCCCGCAGCGCCCATGCCACACCCTAATCCACAAAACCCGGCAAACTGCAACCAACCATCGCGCGTGTGTCCCCCCTCGCCCCCCCGACTTGCCGCCACCAACAGCACCTGCAGCAGCAGGCAGTGGCATGTACCGGAGGCGGCGGTTCCCAGGTGCGGCGCTGGGCGGCGGCATGCGCAACCCCGGTGGAGGCAGGCGGCGCGGCGGCACCAACATGTACGCCGCCATGCTAGGCATGGACCTGGTGAACCGCATACTGCAGCTGCCCTATAAGCCGCCAGTCACCCTGGCGCTCATTGCCCTCAACGTGGCGGTGCACTTCTGTCCAGAGGTGCTGGTGGGATTTCTACCCGGGAGGCTGCTGTTTGGCAGCAGCACGGACGTGTGCCTGTCCCCGCGTGCCGTTTTCGAGGCGTGGGATAAGTGGGGGGAGGTGGATGCGGTGCGGCTGTTTGGGTCGGCGCTCGTGCATGGGGACGACATGCACCTACTGTGAGTGCCCTTATCACACCTGAACAGCACTCATGTGCGCAGTTGTTAGTGTATGGGATAAAGTTGGGGAAGGTGGATGCGATGCAGC
Organism: Ophiocytium majus; assembly: GCA_032358315.1. Taxonomy (NCBI): domain Eukaryota; class Xanthophyceae; order Mischococcales; family Ophiocytiaceae; genus Ophiocytium; species Ophiocytium majus. The sequence goes on from JAULBY010010614.1 coordinate 15,410, forward strand.
TGCTTGGGTAGGCGGGGACGACATGCACCTGCTGTGAGTGTCCCTATCACATCTGAACAGGACTCATGTGCGCAGTTGTTACTGGGAATGCCTGTTTGGGTCGGTGATCATGCACGGGGATGGCATGCACCTACTGTGAGTACCCCTATCACATCGGAACAGAGATAATGTGCGCAGTTGTTACTGTACTTGGTGTGTTGTGGGTGAAGTGTGGGGGGAGGGGCATTGCTGGAGCGTGCGCTCATCGGCTTGCAGCTGGTGGTTTGGAATAGTACCAATCATGTACTTGAATGCAGCTCATGTGCGCAGGTGCTACGGTATTGTTGTTGGTAATAAGTGATGCCGGTTTTCCTGAAGTACTTCTGAAGTACGTGCATGAAACTGGTGTGGGTGGTGTGGGAGGACAGGTTGGCACTCTTGCTTGGTGACAACATGCACAAGGTTCAAATGGTGGAACATGCAGCGGACTGTAGCCTGGCTTGTGTACAGAGCTCACGTGCTCAGCTGCCAACTGTACTTGGCATACACACGTGCTGGGGCCGCAACAGTTGCAAAGTGCAACAAGGCATTTACAAACAACACAGTGGCCTGGCAGCCGCTGTGCATGTGTTGGCCGCATATGTGTGCGTACACGATGGCAGTGAGGATGGCATGTTCGCCGAGTTGGCAGCACCATGTTGGCGGAATGGCATACTGAACCTGACATAGGTACAGTGACACCGCAAACTTGTCTCTAAAAAGCAGAGTGTTGGCAGCCGACACAGCGCGACACCGCACACCATAGTCGTACGAGGTGCTGCACCCGGAATTGTACCAGATCTGAAACTTGAACTTTTTGACTGCAGCGGTCGTGTACTTCAGCCATCACAACACCATGTTCATGTGTACTGCCACGCGATTTGTGCCGTGCATGCCACATGCCAGAAACCGCCATTGCCCCCATAAGGGGTCCACCTAATCGCTCACTTTTCCACAAAATCGCTCATTTTTCCACAACCAATGCTACTTACTGACCCGCAGCACACACACTCACTTTTCCATCCCTGTCTCTGTCTGCTGTCCCCGCCCCTGCCACACCCTTCTGCCGCCCACCGCCGCTCCCGCCTCACCACCCCAACTTCAACTCCGACTGCTGAAAAACTTCAACTTGGGCGACGCTCCCCTGCCCCACCAGCTACAACATGGGATCCCTCCTCCTGAAGGGCGTGGCCCTAGAGACCCCCATGGCATCCCTCGACTTTGCCCTGCTAGTGGCAGGCCTGTGGGCCCTATCCCACTCTCTGGTGGTCGCAGTCACGTTCGCGCTCGGGAACGCAGGCTACCCCGGCCCCTTCCACTCCTGCGCGGTCGGTTTCAGCGCGGTCCTGTTTGCCCTCAAGTACGTCCTCTCGCGCAGGGGCCCCCCCCACCAAGTTCAAGTTGGCGGTTTCGGCGGTTTCATCATGGACTCGCGCTGGGCCACGTGGGCGGAGCTGCTTCTCATACAGCTCATTGTGCCAAATGTGTCGTTCATGGGGCACCTGTGCGGCATACTCGCGGGCGTGCTGTGGGTGCACTGCGGCGCCGCCGTAACTTCCCTTGTCCGCGCACCTGCCGCAGCGGCGGCGGCAATGGGTGTTCCCCTGGCGGGTGCAGCGCCAGGGGGAAGGCCCAGCTACACATATTCCAGCGGCACGGCGTCTGCGCCGCCGTCACCGCCGCCGCCACGCCCGCCGCCGACCGCGCCCGGTGCTGCTGAGCACAGCCCTGGTGTTGAAGTTGAAGTTGAAGATGAGGATGCACAGGTGCAGGAGGCAATCCGGCGGTCGCTGGATGAGTCGAGGGGCACGGGTGCTTCGGCAGCGAGGGCAGGAGCGCGGGGGGCAGCCAGGGATGAAGCAGATTGGGTGCATGTTCGGGGGGGCAGCGGCGGTGGTGGCAGCGGCGGTGGTGGCGGTGGTGGTGGGGGTGCGGCAGGCGTTTCAGAGGCGGAGATACGGAGACGGCGGCTGCAGAGGTTTGGGGCGGCATCCTAGGGCCGGTGCCTCAGGATAGTTCCAGCTAAATGTTCCGTGTTCCTGATGCCTGTTCCGTTGGGGGGGGGTGGGGGGGGGGGGCATAGCTGACATGCGGGTGCTGCACACCTGCCGCTGCTGCTGATGGCAGTGAGGGCAAGGGCGGCTGTTCATGTGAATGTGGGTAGTCTGGAGTGTGCTTCTTAAGTAAGCATAGACTGCTTTGTTGCGCAGCATACTCAGAGCCCATGAAAGCGAGTGTGCAGCAATGTGTACAAGCCCCAACGATAAAATTCACAACCGGCGCTGGTGTGGCCATCGTGATGGCTCCCTTGGCGTGGTGTTTTTCTTGCAGGGTCGTTGCCACTTGTGTCCTGTTGCTGTCTGTGTCGGTGGGATGCATCCTGTGAAAGGGTTGTGTGTGGGTTGGGTTCCGTGCTTTAAACCTTCTCTGGTGCAGGTGTTGTTGTGATGTCAGCGCAGTCATCAGCATGCCACCCTTTCATTGCAACATGTATGCCTGTTAGTGTGCACTGGCGCCGGTCATGTGCACACTCAGTCTGGTGTGCAGCGCGCGGTGCACTGCCACGCCCATGCGCGTGTGCGGCGACGTGAGTGGATAGGTGGGGATGGGGTGACGGCCACCTCTAGGGTGAGGATGAGGGTTAGGGTTAGATGGGTTGACCTAGGTCAACATGCTAGCAGTCAAACTCAGGAACTTGCGACTGCTGAGCACGCCTGGTGCTGCTGTCGACAGTTGCAACCGACCGCCGTGTGCTGAGCAATAGATTTGAATCTTTCGCGCCCTGAATGCGCACAGTTGGGACACACACACACACAAACCGCAGCAGGTGTGGGTGGGGGGGACCTCACCACACCAAGGCTGGCTGACCAGTAGGCTGCCGTCCCTATCACCGCAGCCACGTCGGTCAAACCCGTGGCAACACCCCTAGAGCAGCCTATCGCCATGGTTCCGTGATACCTGGCAAACCAAGCTCTTGTTTGGGGCTTTGCTTGGGGTGCCTGACGGCCGCTGGGCAGTGGCGGGAGCGGCGGTATGAGTGGAGGTGGCGGGGTAAAGCGGCAGCCTCAGTCCATCGTCTCCTTCTTCAAGCCGGTGCACAGCGTCCCACCAGCTGCAGCAGCAGCAACACCTGCAGCCCCTGCGACAACAGCACCAGCACCGGCACCCCGACCAGCAACTGCCACTATTGTGTTGGATGCTGATAGCCCTCCCACCACCCAGCAGCAACAGCCTGTCACGCGGGGAGAGAGGCCAGCAGCGGCGGCAGTAGCCGCACCTGTGCAGGCACCGCAGCGGCCGGGGGATGGGGTGGCACTAGCCCCCCTGTTCTGTCGCAAAAAGCAACCTGCGTCAGCGGCTGGTGGCGGCAGCAGCGGTGCGGGTGCCAACGGCTCAGCTGCAGCAGGCATCGCATCGGCACCCTCGAAACGGTCGCCACAGCAGCAACAGCAGCAGCCACAGCAGCAGCAGCAACAGGGTGCACCAGCTGCGTCCACTGCAGCTGCTGCCCTTCCCGCAAAGAAAAAGCGTGGCCGCCCTTCGAACGCCGAGCTGCGCTCCCGGGCCAAGGCGGCGGCGGCAGCAGAACCAGCAGCAAAGCCAGCACACCACCACCACCACCAGCAGCAGCAGGAGGAGGGGGAGGAGGATCGGGAGGAGGAGGCCTCGGAGGCGCATGTGGCGCTGAGCGACGTCAACAGCAGCGACAGCGACTGGCAGGACCGGCGCAAGCAGCGCAAGCTGCAGCGCGGCAGCAAGGCGCCCGCGCGCCGCTTGTCGTCGTCAACCAGGCCTCCCGCTGCTGTGGCCGCTGGTGTTGATGGTGGAGGTGGTGCGGAAGCTGCTGCTGAGCAGCCGAGCAGCAGTACCGGCACAGCGACGCGCCCACGGCGGCGGCAGCAGGAGGCAGTTACCACGCCAGTGCTCAGCAGCAGCAGTGGCGGCAGTGGCAGCGGCGGCAGTGGCAGCAGCGGCGGCGGTGGCGGCGGCAGCAAGGGGAAGGGGAAGGACAAGTCAGAGGCGGGGGGTGGCGCGGCGGCGAAGGTGCAAGGGACCGCTAAAACGAAGTCAAAGGCTGGCGCCCACAGGCCAGGTGCTGCAGCAGCGGGCACAGCCACCGCCGGCGGCGCGGCGGCGGCAGGCAAAGCGGGTGCTGCCGGCGCAGCCACTGCTGAGCAGAAGTGTGCTCAGCGCCAGCGACATGCTCAGCAGCAGCAGGTGGCCGTGCTGGACATGACTGGCGACAGCGCAGACGAAGACGCTGCCGCTGCGGGCAGCACCTCCACACCTCCGGCGGAGGTGCACCGCAGCCGCGGCAGCTCTGGCGGCGGCAGCAAAGGCGGCGGCAGCGGCGGCAGCAAAGGCGGTGGCAGCAAAGGCGGTGGCAGCAGAAGCGGCGGCGGCGGCGGTGGAGCTGTGGCGCCGCTGTCTGATGAGCAGCTGCTCAAGGCCAACATTTTCTTCATGAGCAAGGCGGAGCGCGCGCGCCGCAAGGCGCTGGAGGCGAGCCTTGCTGCTGAACAGGTCCCTTGCTCAGCAGCAGCAGACGCGAGCTCAGCAGAAGGGGGGGCGTCCGCTCCACGCGCAGCGCCGGCGCCGCAGCAGCAGGGCCAGCTGGCTTCCATCTTCACCAAGCCGGCGCGGCCTGCGCGCACGCCAGCGGACGGCGACAGCGGCGCAGCGCGGTGGCCCGCCAAGGCGTGGCTCACGACGGACTTCCCTCTGCCGGTTCACACCGTGCCCGTGCTTAGCACAACTGCCGCCAATGGCGACTGTGGGCCGCTGGGGGGAGCTCCGCCGCTGGCGGCACGCCACTGCGCCGCTGCGCCGCCGCTGTCGGCCGCCGCCTGCATGCCCATGGCGGCACGTGGCACGGATGCCAGCGCTGGTGGCGTCTCCGACTGCTGGCGCGCTGTCGCAGCTCCACCGCTGAGCAGCGCCGCCACCACCACTTCTGCTGAGCAAACCGCAGAAGGGCTGGCGCTGTGCGGCGAGGGAGCGGCTCTGGCGCTGGCGAGCGCAGCGGGGGTTCCGGAGGCGGCGGCGGCAGCGGGCCTGCAGGAGACTGCGCGCGCGCGCGGGAGCGCAGAGCCCGGGTCCCAGTGGGTGAACGCCTACAGGCCTAGGGCAGCCGCAGGCATGTGCGGCAATGCAGCGGAGGCCGCGCAGCTGGATGCGTGGCTGGGAGAGTGGAGGGCGCTGCGGCGGCGGCGCAAAGGCGGTCCCGGCGCAGGGGACGGCAGCGATGGGAGCGATGGGGGGTGGCTGGCGGAGTCCGACTGCGACAGCGAGGAGGGAGAGGAGAAGAGGTGCAGCATGGTGCTGCTGCTGGGGGCCCCCGGCGCGGGGAAAACCTCCGCCGCTTACGCCTGCGCCGAGGCGCAGGGCTTTAAGGTGCTGGAGGTGAATGCTTCGCAGCCGCGGGGGCGAGCGGCCGTGCGGAACATGTTCAGCGAGGCCACGCAGAGCCACACCATCGCCACCACTTCCAGCCATCCCACTGGCGCCGCCGCTGCTGGTGGCGGCGGCGGCGGCACGCCTGCTATAGACCTCACTGGCGGCGCCAGCACGGCGCCTGCGGCGGGGAGCGGCAGGAAGAGGGGGAAGGGTGGCGGCGGCGGCGGGGGAAAGCAGCAGGAGAAGCAGCAGGAGCGGCAGCGGCAGCAGAGCGGCGGCGACGCGGCGGTGGCGCTGAAGCGGCCGGGCCAGATGACCGTGGTCCTTTTCGACGACATCGACATCGTTTTCGACGAGGACGCAGGGCTGCTCAGCGCACTCCGGGAGCTGGGAGCGGATGCCAAGTGCCCCATCATTCTCACGGCGGGAGCCTGGGACCCGGCGTTTGCGCCTCTGCGGGCGCGCACGTTGTCGCTGTGCGTGCCGCGGCTGGCGCAGGCCGCACACCGCCTCGCGGAAATTTCCGCGGTGGAGGGCGCGAACTTTCCCGGGCGCGTTCTCGTGGCGCTCGCGCAGCTCACGAGGATGGACCTGCGGCGGGCGGTCATGGCGCTGCAGGCATGGGCCCGTGGCCGCCACAGCGGTGGCGGCAGTGGCGGCAGCGGCGGCGGCGGCGGCGGCGGCGGCAGTGGCGGCGGCGGCGGTGGCAGCAGCGCAAGGGAGTGGGGGGCGCTGCTGGCCAGCGTGTGCGACGCGGAGGCCCCGGGCCTGCCGCCAGAGGCGGTGGTCGCGTTTGACAGCGCGGCCGTTCGCAGCGGTGAACGCGCACCACCATCTGCTGAGCAGCACCAGTGGCACTGCCCGCTGGTGCTGCGCGCCCCCGTCGTAACCGCAGTGGAGCCGGGGGCACGCGCGGCAGGAGCCCCTCACCCGCTGCGCGTTCTCATCACCGGCAGGAATTTTCTTCAGCCGGCGGAGGCAGCGCCAGGCGCCGGAGAGGGTGCTGTGGCGCCGGTGCGCGTGCGCTTCGGCACCCAGTGGTCCCCGCACTGCAAGGTTCTGTCGGACACGCAGCTGGAGGCGCTGGCGCCGGCGCGCGCCAAGCCCGGCTGCGTGCACGTGGCCGTGTGCTCAGCGGTCGCAAGCGCGCGCGGTGGCGTGGTAGAGCTCGCCAGCGACGCGGCGCCAGGGAAATCTCGGTTTCACGTGCACTTCCGCTACTGGCGGCCCCTGCCGGTGCCCGTCGCGTCGTCGCCCCGGAAGGGCGGGCGAAAGCGGGCGGCGCAGGGGGGGCGCCCCCACCGCAAGCTGCTGAAGGCGTGCGAGACCGGGACGCCTGGCGGCGGCAGCGGCGACAGTGAAATCACGAGCGTGGGCTTGAGCAGCGATAGCAGCAGCAGTGATGATGATGACTTTGTCAAGACGGCGCGAAAGCGGCAGGGCGGCGGCGCGGCGGCGGCAGCGGCGGCGGCGGCGGCAGCGGCGTGGTGCATTCGCAGCGACGCTGAGGGGGAGCGGGAGGAGGGCGCCTCCTTGGCTGCTGCTGAGCAGAGCCCTGCTGCTGAACACGCAGCGGCTGCTGAGCACATTGCTTCTGCTGAGCACAGCCTGGGGAGCGACGCGGACGACTCCTTTGCGCGGCGCGCGCGGCGGCGGCCGCGCATCCGCTGCCTGAGCGACGACAGCGACAGCAGTGCCACTGCAGCACCTACGGCCACTGCCTGCGCCGACAACAGTGACTCCTCCGACCACGGCGCGGCGCCGGCCTCTAAAGCACCGCCCCTTGGCCAAGGTGCAGCGGCTGGCGCGGATGCTGCGGCTGTGGCTGTGGGGGGGGGGTCCAAGGCCACTACTCCCAGCAGCGGCGGCGAGGAAACTGCCAGCGAAACCCCCGTGTTTGCTCAGCACTCCGCCACACGCGGCACGGATTCTGGCGTGGCGACAGCGTGCATCGGAGGCGGCGCCCCGCAGCTGGTCGTGGACGCAGCGGCATCACTGGAGGCGCCACCCGCTGCTGAGCAGCAGCTTTCGGACGCGCCTGCCGCCACCACTGCTCAACGCTACGGCGCCATGCCGCCGGCGCTGGCGCGGACCGCGGCGTCACAGCTGGCGGCGCTGGAGGCAGCGGCAGCACTGGCAGAGGGCTTTGCGGCCGCGGACGCACTGGCTTCGCACGCCGGCTGGCGCCCTGACGGAGACGATCTCTTCATCTCCTGTGCTGCCGCCGCGGCGTGTGCGGCGCCCGCGGCGGCCAGGCTTGTGCTAGGGGGAACGGCCGCGTTTGCAACGCCCGCGCCGCCGCCCGCCGCAGCGCGGGAACCTGAAGGCGTTGCAGTGGCCCACTGCGCGCCGCCGAGGGACCTGGCGGACTTTGTGTTTGGCGCCGCGCTGTGCTGCTATGGCCGCGCCGCCGCTGCCACTGCCGCAGCTCCAACTTTAACAGTGACAACTTCAACTTCAGCAGCGGCGGCGGCCGCGGCGCCAGCGGCAGCGGCGGCGGCGGCGCCAGCAACAGCGGCGGCGGCAGCGGCGGTGGGAGGAGAGGATGACGCGGAAGCCGAGATGGACACGGCACCCTCGGTCGCCGCATCACCAGAGGTGGAGCTGGTGGAGCCGGCGCCACCAGGCCTGGAGTGTGCTGCCCTGCGTGGCCTCAGCCTGGCCTTCGAGCAGGCGGACCGTGCGCAGTGGCTGTCAACCGCGGCCGACACGGTTGACAGGCCGCTGGCGGTCCGGGGGCCGCGGTCCCTTAGCGCCGCACACCTGCTGGAGCTGCTGCCGGCGGTGAAGGAGCTTTGCCGCCTGGAGAGGGACCGGCAGGCGAGGGGAGCGAGCGCTGGTGCAGGGGATGTGCGTCGCAGCAGGCGGCGGCTGTTTGACGTGCACAGCCACCACTACCTGCTCACGACGGGCTCTGTTCGGGGGGGCAAGGAGGGGCTTGCGAGGGTGGAGGGGGCGTTCCATGTGCAGACGTGGTAGTAGAGGGGGGGCGGGGTGCTTTCACCGTCAGTGGTGTGCTGAGCACTGGGGGGGGGGGGGTGCGCGAGGGAGGGGTTACTTCGCGGCGATGTATTATGGTGTCACACACATGTGTTGGCTGCATGACTTGACATACGGCAGCGCCTTGAAATGGAGCCTTGCAGTTTGGTGCCCTGGTTGCGTGTGTCTCCCTGCGCACGCGCCTGCTGTTGTTGTTGTGTGGATGGTGCATTGTGCCAGCATTAGCTCACTTCTGGTTACACACTCATCTTTTGATGCTGCTTTGTGCACACGCGCGCGCTGCATGGCTACGAAGTGTCTACAGAATTAACAGAGACATGACGGCATGTGTGCACCATGGCATGCTTTGCAGCCTGCTCGTTCGACCATGTCCTTGCCGGTCGAGCGCGTGTGTGCAGGGCTTTTCGCGCCCCAAGCGGAGTTGCACATGCGTGTACGCGTACTCTGTCCTTGGCTTCCTTTGGAAGCGCGCCCTTGGCCACTGGCATGCTAAGCGCAGTGTGATCGCTGCACGTCACACAGCTTGCTGCACAATGCTCCGACAGGAGTGCTGCCACGGTGGCAGTCACAGTCGTGGCAGTTCTGGCGGTATGCGACTACAGGAAGAAGAGCCAAAAGGGTTGCTAAGTTTGTGTATTAGTCATGGAGACATGGGGGCATGTGGGCACCAAGTACATACTACGGGTATTTAGTCGGGCGGGT
>JAULBY010010625.1:0-24515 GCA_032358315.1 Ophiocytium majus
AGGCTTCGGCCTGGCTTTCTGCCCCAGCCACGGGAGTACCTGGGCTCAGTCACCTTTTTGGTTTCTTTCACATGTGTATGCTGAACTACTTTAGAAGTACATGATCAAACCAGAGCAGTTCCTCCTAACTGAGCCCCCCCTAGACGGCCTCAAAGGAGGAAACATTGAAGCCACCCTTTTTGTAGCCCTTGGAATCCTGCGTCTGCTTGCTGGATAAATTTTTGTTGCAGTTGGACATCATGCTCAGCAGTTATGTTGAACTTTGTGCACTCATGAGGTTGGAGTTGCAACTGAAGTAACTTCAGAAGTTGAAGTTTCAACTTTGGATTTGCAATTGAAGTTGAAGCTTTCAAGTGGCAATTGAATTTGAAGTTTTCAACTTTAACTTCAATTTCAATTGCAACTCCAACGTTGCAACTTTTCAACTTCAACTTCACTTGCAACTCCAAAGTTGAAACTTCAACTTCAATTGCAACTCCAACCTCATGAGTGCACAAAGTTCAGCATATCTGCTGAGCATGATGTCCAACTTCCACAAAAAATTAACCAGCAAGCAGACGCAGCATTGCGAGAGCTGCACATCCATTTTCAAAATTAGAAGGCCATCTAAGGGGGGCACACTTGGGAGGAAGTGTGAAGCTGCTCCGGTCTGAATAACTTCTGAAGTATTTGATTGTGGATTCGGACTGCAGGAATGTTGCCTCCCAACCCATCACGTCATATACTGCCGAAGTACCATTTCTATATGCCAGTGGAACCTCGAAGTGTACACCTGTGTGTTTAGCGCAGGCAGAGTGCGCAGTCGCTGTCACGCCAGGTCTGACCTCCGGTGTTTTGCACCGTGCGTCCACCTGAGCGGCAGGTGGCAGCAGCCAAGCGCGCCAAGTACGCATGCACACAAAAAGCAAATGTCATAGAGGTCGAACACATGGCCCAGGCAGGCTGCCTGTGGCTGCCTAGGCAGCGGGCAAGCGTATCGTCCGGTGTCCCGCCTGAACAGCAAAGGGCGGCAACCGAGCACTTGCTACTGCACGGCCGTGGCGCGCGCCAACAACAACCCAACCCATTACATACCCATGCCATGTACTTGAACCACTAGTGCTAAAGCATGATACCTCATACACACAAGTATGGTGTGTGCAGGCTGCGCTGTGGCTGCTCGGCGAGCTGATTAACCCCCCCGGCGGTGACCTGAACAGTCAGGCGGCGGCAACCCGGCGCTCTGACTGCGAGGCCAGGGCCACGGCCACCAGCAACAACCCAATCCATCACACGCCTTTATATTGTACTGCTGGCAGCGCTTCGAAGTATGCACACACATGCCACGGGAGTACCTGGGCTCAGTCACCTTTTTGGTTTCTTTCACATGCACGGTCCTTACAGGCTGCCCCTGCGGCTGTCCACCACGTGAAACAAACCTACACGGTTGCCAAGCCCGGACACTGCCGAGGCCGGGGCAAAATGCCAGGCTGAAGGCTGTGGGGTGATGTATACACCTGGTGAAAACACCAGACAGCCAGCGCCCACACCTACACGCGCCGGTTACTGTCCTTGTGTGCCAGGGATGATGCCAAGTTCAAAGTGAGATTTCTAACACGAGACTCTGGCATCCCCCTGAAAAAAACACAGCAGGCGGCGGCAGCCAAGCGCCGTGACTGCGCGGCCGCGGCACGCCGCATGATCACCAGCAACAACCCAACCCACTACATACTGTAAATCATACTTCAAGTACTACTAGTACTACTACTACTACATAAGTGATTTCTAACGTGAGATTCTGGCGTTTCTCCTGAAAAAACAGGCGGCGGCGGCGGCCGAGCGCTCCGACTGCGCGGCCGCGGCGCGCCACATGACCACCAGCCTGCACTGGTACGGCGGCATCTGGGGGGGCAGCCACGAGGCGGCCGGCGGCGGGCAGTACGCCCTGCCCTGGTGGCTGCGTGAGTGCATGATTGGCGTGGCGACCGGCCACCACGGCATGTGCCTGAGCTGCGAGCGCGAGTACCTCGGGGACCTTGCCAGTGACCCACAGTGCGATGGCATCACGCAGCCTGGAGAGCTGGTCGTGCACTTGAGGTCTGGGGACATTTTCAGGGAGGGTACGGAGGTGCACCGCATGTATGGCCAGCCGCCGCTGGCGTGGTATCTCTCAGGTGAGGGGCGCGGCCGGGCAGTACGCGGCGGGGGGGCGGCACGTGGTGATGGGTCGCGGCGCGTTTGTTTGTACTATTGGAAGGAGGTGTGTAAATTTTACCGTACCGTGTACTTCGAGTAGCAGTACATGGCCGGAGTATCTGGCGCATGACGTGTGTGTGTGCGGCTGTCAGTACAGAGGAGCATCTTTATGTGCACATGCTTTTAGAAGTACATACACTAAAGTGGACACTGTACATCGGATATGGGGGTGGGGTGGGGGCGTCGTAATACCCATGATTTCTACTTTCGAAGTATCTCGGGGTTGGCACGCAGGCACAGCAGCGTGAGAGACACTGTGGCACATGTTGCTGCACTCAAACATGTAAACTCTCAAGCCCAGGCGTATTGCCGAAGTACTTTTGCGTCTTTTTAGGTATAACGAATGAAACATTTCGAGGTATGGTAAGTGCCCTGACCCGTCGCGAAACATGCCCAGTGCTCCGCGCCCACACAGGTTTGAGTTGAGACACCGCAGTCTGTACGGCTGGCATAGCGGCTGCACTAACAAGTTTGATTACTTGCTGTGCCCCACCGCTACTGCTGTCATTCGCAGTGTTTGCGCACCAGGACTGGCAGCACATCACGCTATAACAATTTGAAATACTTTGAGGTATGTTAAGTGCCCTGACCCGTCGCGAAACATGCCCGTGCGCCGCGCCCACACCCCGCAGTGTTCGCGCACCAAGACTGGAAACACATCACCCTGGTGACGTCCCCCGTCACGACGGCCGAGCTCCACCCCTTTGTCTCCGTCCTCCCCGCCCTGTTTCCCGGGAAAGTGACCCTCCATGCCTCGCCCGATGGCTTTCGCGGCGACATGCGCAAGCTCATGTGCGCTGAAAACCTGGTCTCGGCGCGCTCGTCCCTCACGGAGCTGTACCTGTGGCACTCGCACGCCCTCAAAAACGCCTACCTGGAGTCGGAGGCGCACTACCTCGGGCGCGTCAGCGGGCCCCAGGTACACTGTATACGGAACGTATATACAGAGCCGCATGCGGCAATCTTCTGACGAAAGAGGTGAAGGGAACCGCTTGGCGCAGGCGTGTGTGGGTAATGTCTGGTGCTCGTGCATAGTGGCTGGCCCAGCATAGTAAGTTATTGCACATGTTGTGACACCACACAAAACGCCCATATACGTTTTCGTGCACCCCTATCCGCAGGATGAGCCCTGCGCGCCGCCGGGGCTGCGCTCGCCGTGCCTGAACCAGGCGGCCAAGCTCAGCGGGCTGCGGGCGCACTTTCCGGCTGCCAACCTGTGGGTGATGCCGTACGGCCCCGTGTACTCCGTCTACAAGTTGTGGAGCAACACGCCGGCGCAGGTGGGTTCTGCGTGGGGTTGGACGGAAACGCATTGTGGTACATGTAGTGATGGGTCACAGCGTATACTTTTCGCATTGTACGCCGTATAACGTATGTGAATGCGCCGTATAACGTAGGCAGATGAACGTATTTATACAGCAAATACGCCGTATATCGCGTTTTGGGGCGTAGGCATACGCCCCATTTTGTATAACGTATAAGATACTTGAAGTACGTTACACGCCGTGACCCATCACTAGGTTTATGGATGTCTGTTTCTCGTCAAAACATGTGCAATAATACCTGTTGCTGGGGCAGCCGCCACGCAAGAGCACCAGACATTACCCACACACACCCACACCTGCGGCAAGCTGTTGCTATCACTGTTGTTTTCAAAACATTAGCCTTGTACTGTGTGTATACGTGCGCGGACTCCATAGTGGTGCGGGCACGGACTTGGAGCCGGTGGGTGTGGGTGGTGCTCGCGCGACGGGTAGGGGGGCGGGGTGGACACCTGCGCCGCTCATGTGCCAACCGTGTACACACTGTAGCACAACGTAGCAAATGGCAGCACAAGATCGTACCAGTGTGGGATATGCATGTGTTTGTACCGTAGATAGGCCAGGTGCACCATGCCCGAACATGTCGTGACACAACTAGTGGGTAGATCACGCACATGTTGGATAAGCAACATGGCGGCGCAGGCGGGTGAATGGGTGCGTGCACTGATGTTGGTGGGGTGCGACAGTCGGGGTGCGTGCCTGCGTAGCTGGTGCAAGAGAGGGGTGTGGTTGGCAGCACAGTATATGGTGTGTACTTCAATAGTGAAGTGTACTGTGGTAGTATGCACGTGTGTGCGGGTGAGCTTGTGATGCAGTGCAGGGTAGTGTAAACCTCCTCGCACCCCCCACCAAAGCGAGACCCGAACTACTTCGAGGTCTACCCAAGGCAGCGCTTAGGACGGCAGGAGTGTAGCGACCATGTGGTCAGTGACAGGCCTGTGCACCCCGCACCAAGCCGTATGTCACACTTAATAAACATCGAAATACAATGCTACTAGACGGCGTGCGCTGATATGCCTCTTCATATGTGGTACCGGTACAGCATATACTGACTTACATACTTCAGTGTGCCAGTGTACTCATACTCGAAGTATATATATATATTTGCCCTTGCGCCGCCCCCCGCTGCAGCGTGCGGAGATGCTGACCCACCGCTACGACTGGCCGCCGGGCGCATGCCCCACGGAGCTTGCGATGGGCGAAAAAAACGACACCCAGGACGCGGCCGGGACGGCCCTGGAGTGGGCGCAGGCGGGACTGGCGCAGCCACACATGCTGCTGCGGTGCTGACAGACTCTCTCCGCGCAAAAAATGCTTCAAGTACGTCCTGAAGTACTTCTTGAAGTATGAAAATGTCCCCCGGAGGAGCAGACGCGCTCAGCCATGGACACCGCAGTGCGCCGCTGCCGGGCGCGCTCACCGCTGTGGCCGCAGCAGGACACGCGCAGCAGCCCAGCGCTCAACCGAGTGCCCCCCCCATCCACAGATGAACGCAGTCTTAGTGGCGCCGACGGTGGCGCTGTGCCGCGGTAGTGCCGCCGGCCTGCTGCCGCAGCGGCGCCGTCTCAGTCACCGGGTGCCGCGGCAGGCGGTCCTCACTTGCGCGCCGCCGTGGGCTTAGGTGCTGCCGCAGTACGTATGCGGTTTGCGCGATGGCCAGTGGAGGCCTGCCCTAGGCAGCGAACTGCGCTTGGTGCTGTTGCCCCGCCACCGTCAGCATGCACACGCGCGCCGCCACGGCTGGTCAGCTGAGGTGCTATTGCGGTACGTGTGATGTCTGTGGTGCCAGTTAGGATCTGCCCTCCCGGCAATCTGCGCTTGGTGCTGTCTCCCCGCCTGCGCGAGCATGCACACTGCGACAGCGCGTGGTGCGAGGCGGCGGACGGCAGTCCACGCAGCCACTTGGATGGCCTTGAGTGGGCGCGCATGTTGCTGTGGTGGAGGCACCATGTGGCTGGGTGCTCAGGCCTGTATCACGCGTCCACATACGCCCGGGCCCTCTTTTGTGTTGCGTGGAAAGTCTGTGTGTGTGTGTGTGTGAGGGGCGCGTGCCGTGCCGTGCAGGTTGCCGCTGCTGTGACGCCACTTTGGTGCATGGCTCAGGTGGGCTGTGTCCGGCCGCTCCCCAAGGCGCCGTGTGCGGCGGGCAGCAGTAGTGTGCCGTGAATGGACTTTCCCTGTACCAAAGATTGGACGGCATACATGTGCCTTTTGTGCGAGCGCTGCAGCCTGCTTCACATTGCTGACCTACACCGCGCAAGCATGCTAGCAAGCACACAATCACTGGTACAGAAACAGAAACAGTGATGCAAGGTGTAGTCAAGCACTGCCGCCTCAGTGGCTGGAACAAAATGCCAGGCCGAGCCTGTGGGGTGATTTGTCCACCTGGTGATAAACACTGGGTGAAGTATATTTTGAAATTTGTTGGGTGTGTGGGATGGGACATGCACTTCCCTTTTGAAAGAGCACGCGCATACCACCCACGCTACCGCAGGTAAAATATCTATAGCCATAAGAAGGTGGCGTGCTACCGCTCGCACAAGAGCATACACCGCATCACATGTCACCCCAGCGGGAGGGCGCACCCAGCCACCAAACTCCCCAGACCAGAGATGTCACTGCGCTCCATGGGCTGCTGCTGCCTACTCACTGGCATCGAAGACATGTACACACAGCGTGCTCACACACCCCCTCACACACACAGTCTGCACAATGGCAACACACCCGTAACACTGCTTCCTTGCTCTGTGCTACAGTGCTTCTCTTGCGGCATACGCCGCGCAGACTGCTAGTGGCATGTCCATGCGGGCAGTGACTGCCCACGTGAAGCACGGCCGGCCCACCGCCGGCCCACGGCCGGCCCTACACACCACTAAGGTACCGCACAGCCCCTGAGAGAAGTGCAGGGGGCGGCATCAACCCACAGACACCAGTGTGCCAACTAGACAGGCAGACGGCCTGATATGTGTGGGCCGCCACTGGGCCGCCGCTGCTGCCCTCACAACCCCCCTGGGGGGAATGCAGCGCCGGCACAAGCGAGCACGCGCCAAGGCAGCAGGCCTCATGCGTGCGCTGCCGCCGCCCCTTCTGCTACGCACCACACATGCCTGGCAACCTCTGTGGTAGCGCTCACAGAACCCAGCACAACACACAAACATGCGCCAGCGACCAGACCCTCCGACACCCATTTCATACCTCAACAGGCAGCGGGTCTCATGTGTGTGCCGCCGTCGGCCTCACAACCCCTGCGGGTAGTGTAGGGCCAGCGCCCGGCCAGAGCGCAAACGCTCGCAACTTTGCCGCACACACCACCACACACTGGGGAGCCACCACCGCCACAGCAGCCACCACCACCGGAGCCAGGTCGAGAGGCGAGCGGGGCGTCCGAACTGGCTGGCCGGCCCGCCATAGGATGTACCGCCGTCTGGAGTCCCTACCTCACACGCCACAGGCAGCAGGCCCAAGGTGCGCGCCGCCACCGCCCCCTTTCCCTGCACACCGCCCCCGCCCCACGATCTCTCTGATGGCACTGCAGCGCCAGCGACGGCGCAGATGCACCACAGGCAGCAGGCTCAATGTGTGCGCCGCCGCCGCCCCTTCAGCTGCCCCCCACCTGCCCCTCAGGACCCCTGGGGGTAGTGCAGCGCCAGCACGGGCGCGCACGCGTCCTGCACCGCGCGCACCTCTTCGCTGTTGAGCACGGTGCGCCACCGCTGCAGGCTGCTGGTGATGTCGCGCGGCGCCGTGTTGTAGGCGCTCACAGAGTCGGCGGCGGCGGCGGGGTGCTGCTGGGTGGGTGCGCCCGCGTGGCTGCGCGACAGCCGGTCCTCCTCTTGCATGCGCTCGCGCACACGCTCCGGCATGGGCGCGCGCAGCATGGAGTAGAGCGCCTCTGCGGTCCGTTCCGAGTCTGTCGCCAGCGTCTCGTATTTCAGGAGCCGGTAGTTTGGCTGCAGCGGAGGGGGGCGGGGGGGGAGGGGGGGTTGAGAGGGGGGCGTAAGGCTGGGGAAGGCCTGCAGCAACATGTACTGAAGTAGCTGGCTTGGTGCCAACGCTGAAGTACAATCTTTAGTGGGCAAAGCATTGACGCACAGCTCATGCATCGAACAGGTATGCAGGTGCGGGGGGGGAGGGAGGTTGGTGAAGCGTCGCATTGATGCTGGCGTGGGCCACCTAGCACAGTGGTGCGTACACCAGAGCAGTTGCTGTCAGAATGCTTGCCTCAGTCAAGCCCTGGCCTGCAGTTATGCCCGGCACGTGCGTGTTGCACGCATGCGACGCGGCATTTCTGCTACTCCCATGGCTTGCTGCGTCGGGCCGAAATTGCATCGCTGCTGAAAGGTTGCCTCAGACAAGGCTGGGCCGCCAGAACGCCCGGCATACACGCTACGCGCATGCGGCAGCATGGCAGCTACTGCCATGGCTCGCTGGCAGCGTGTGGGCACCACTCACCATCAGCAATGGGTCACAGCATATCATTTTTGCATTATACGCCGTATAACGTGTGAAAACGCGGCATACCGTATGCAGATGAACGTATTTATACGGCAAATACGCCACATATCGCGTTTTTGGTCGTAGAAATACTCCGTTTTTTTTTAAAACGTATTTATAACATACGTTATACACCGTGACCCATCACTACTCACCATGTTTGTCCCGGCGTGTAGGTCCAGCACGGTCTTGTCACACAGCTCTTTCGCCCACGCATGCGTCGCTGCGTAACCTCGGTCGTCAGGCATTGACTAAGCACGGCATGCCACACGACAGGGTAAGGCCAGGAGAGTGGTAAGGGGCCGGTTGGTGCACACTCGCAGCAACCAGAAACTGTTTGCGCCAGCGTACAGTAGCGCACGTAGGTGTGGGGGCTGTCTGCTGTTGCTCACCAGGTGGACAAACCACCCCACAGGCTTCGGCCTGGCATTTTGCCCCAGCAGCCACGCCAGTATGTGGGCTTGGCAGCCTTGTAGGTTTCTTTCACAGCAGCAGAAGCTGACGGGTGCTGACTGCCAACCCACAAGTTTGCGGAAGAGGCTGAGCTAAACAACTGCAGAGTGGCAAGCAGACCTGTCACCAAACCCAAGCCTTGCAAACAGTAACGTCGGCCTGCTGTCAGCTGTGCTTCCCATGCGGCCTAAGACCAGTTGTACTCTGCAGGGGGTAATGCCAGAAGGAGTGGTAGCGACTGGCTGTTGCACTTCACTGTCTCCATGGCCACGCCTTGCGTACGGTAAGGTCAGCCTGCCGTCAGCTCTGTTATTTTATACTTCGTAGGTAGTATACTTCAAAGTATTTGGCAAACCGCTGGGCACTGGGGTGTGGGCTGGGCTAGTCCTGCGTGCCCTGGTGGTGTGCGCCCCTGGGGGCCCGCAGCCACAAGAGTGAGCACGGTGCAGCGACGCACTGTTGCCTCTGACTGAGCACGTTTGCTCCTCCGGGCATTTTGTTTGCTCTTTACGCGGCCCAAGACTAGTTGCGCCCTGCCCTTGCCGTAGCATATTTGCTAGCAACCATGACGCCTGAACTGGTTTTACATACACTTCTAAGTACACAGCCCGTGAGATGCTACCGCAGGGTGTTTGCTAGCAAGCATGATGGTGCCTGGCCTAACTTAACATGCGACACACGCAGTGAGGTGCCGCCCTAGTAAGCCAGCCTCTCATGTTGTGATAGCATACTGCTAGTTTGTCCCCGAAATACTGCTGTGGTGTTTCAGTACTTCAAAGTACATCTGTGCGGAAAGCTACGGTCACGAACGTAGCTGGCTTCAGCAGGGTTTGACAGCAAAGCACGCTTCCATCTGTCATGACTGCACAACCCTCACTGCATCTTGTAGGCGCAGCAACGCACGGACGTGCCTAGTGGCCTAGCGACACTGTACTCGCCGCGCGTGCACACTGTTTGACCGTGCCCCACTCACACAACACGCACCACCGCTGTTGCGTCATCAGTCCTACACAGAAGGCACTACTTGGCGGCACACACGCAGCTCAAGCAGCTCTCTCACCCAGCCAATCTTGAGCCGTGGTGCCAGCAAGTATATTAACGTGTTGATACGGCACACACGCTGTACATCGTACATCGAAACATGTAAACAGTGCGTATAACGTATTGTAGAAACGTGTTTGCATGGCACATACGCCCCACATCGCGTTTTCGTTTTCGGCCGTGTAAATGCGCCAGACGTGCGTACAGTGAGCAACTTGCGCTATCAGCCCTGGCCCGCTACTACTACCTTCAAAGCACCTCTCTCACCCAGCCAACCTTGAGCCGCGACGCCAGCATGGCATATAAACGTGTTTAAACGGCACATACGCGGTACATCGCATGTAAATCCTGCGTATGACGCACATAGAAAAACGAGTGCATACGTTATCAGCCCTGACCCGCCACTACCTTCAAAGCAACTCTCTCACCCAGCCAACCTTGAGCCGCGATGCCAGCACCGCCCGCGGGTCCCTCAGTAGGTGCAACCACAGATCAACGGGCGCCCGCACCCGCTGCGCCGTCGCCGCCACCATTGCCAGCAGCCCATTGATGCGCACGCTCTTTATCGCCACCCCCTCCAGTGGCCGGTCCAGCCGGCAGTGGTCGTCATGCTCTGCGGGCCACGGCAGCGGCTGCTGCGCCAGCACAGCTGTCAGGGCCGCGTCAGGGGTGGCACCGCCCAGCTCCAGCGGCGCTGCGAGTGCGGCGGCCGGCGTGAGGCGGCAGTGGGCCAGGTCTAGGAGGAGCAGTGCCGCCGTGGTGCCGCAGCGGGTGGGGTTGACGTGGCTGGTGGCTGTGAAGATGCCATCGCTGCGGCGAGCGGCGGGGGGCGGCGGGTGTGGCGCAGGTCAACCGCACGTTCTGCTTTTGCCCACATATGAGTGCGCCAGCAGCGCACACATTTATCATGTTGATTTCAAGACCACAGGGGCACCGTTGCCACCTGTGCTGTATGCATGCACGACATGTAGTATGTGTATACTTCCCCAAGTATGTGCAACATATGTGGGCTATAGCAATTGTTTAGTTCCGCAATTTCTTAAATTGCCCACAGCTGGGGGGCCCATCCAGCACACAGATAAACAGCGCAGACGCTCAACGACCGCCCCAGTCCCGCCACCCCTCCCGGACGCAGCCTGCGTGCGCGCGCAGCAGCACCTTTGCTCCACAGCAAGTGACGCCGCTGCCAGCGCGCTGTGTCGTGTGCCCACAAACTTCTCAGCCCTTCGGCGTGACGTCCGGCTTACATCAGTGCTGCGCTGCGCGCCAGCGCTGGGTGTTACCAAACTGCACCTCGGCCCTCTTGTGTCTCACGTGCTGCTCAGCGCCACTCGTCCCTCACACACACACACACAAAAGGTTCATGCGCCTGCGTGCGCCGGCCGTGCACGGCTGGCGTGCACACACTCTGTTATGAACTACTCACATACTTCAAAGTAAGTAATTATCGGCGGGCGTCCAGGCAGGCAGGGAGCGTCAGCAAACTGCGTGCGGGCGCATGCCTAATACTACTAGTTGTTCGTCCGTGAAGTCCCTAGAGATGGTGGATTTGACCCGGGCTCTGTTTACCGCAGGGAAACCTGGGTGCCGTCCCGGGTTTTTGAAAAAGACAGCTGCAGGAGCCAGAAAAAAGGAGCGACACCTGCAGTGTAGGTCAACGCTGCCACAGAAGGCGTCAGTGGCGGTGTTTGCGTCATCGGCGGCACGTGCCTCGGCGGCGGCACTTGCACAGCAGCACCTAGGGCACGCTTCCACAGCAGGCGTCAGTGGCGGTGTTTGCGGCATCGGCGGCACGGGCCTCACGGTGGCATTTGCACAGCAGCAGCGACGAGGAGAGGACATGGTCTTATCCTATGAGTGAGATTGCCCGGAGGTTTCTACCCCATCTCCCACACGTTACTCTCCAACACCCAGGCAGGCAGCCAGGCATGGTGCGACGCCCGCCGTCTAGTTCCACCTCTTGTAGAAATGACTTCTAAGTATACAGTACTAGCGATAACCGGTATATATTTCGAACGCTTACACACGGTATTGGTGTATATATTATATTCATACATGTATGAAGTACTTCGAGGTACCTTTTGAAGTACTTCAAGTCAAAAGAAGTGTACAAGAGCACACACTTGTTGTACCTCTGAAGTACTTCAAAGTATGTACTTTTTGAACTATGTACTTAGTACTTCCCAAGTACACTGAGTACATGTTTAAGCATGTACTTCGATGTACTTCAACTACTTCAGAAGTGTACTTCAAGAAGTATAGTACCGGTACACGAATACTACGTAGTTTATTTATTGCACTTAGTAGTACTTCGGAAGTATTACCAAAGGTGTATACTAGTGGTGTTTTGAAGTACTTCAGAAAGTATACTTTCAAGTGTATATGCGCCACTCCTTACACATCAGATGCACATGTGCACCTGCGCACTCGAGTGCAGTGCGAAGACGCACCTGACCTTGTGCTGAGCACGTCAGCGACGCCACGCCGCGCAACTCTGTAACACCAACTGCCACCACCTCTCGCCCCTGCTGCAGCCCACCCAGGCAGGCCTTCTGACCCACCCTGCGTGCATGTGCAGCAGCACCACTGCTGTTCCACAGCAAGTGACGGATGCTGCCCGCGCACTGTGTCGCGTGTGCAAAAACTGCTCAGCCTTGGGCGTGATGTCCCTTCTGCTGAGCACGTGAGCGACGCTGCGCAACTCTGCAACACCAACTGCCAATATCTTCGGTTGCGGACACGGACACCGGACACGGACATATGACTTTGGTAGGGCATCCACGTGGCTTCGGTTGGGCTTTAGGTTTTTGTTAGCTGTCCGTGTCCAGTGTCCGTGTCCGCAACCTGCAATATACTTCAAGAAGTAACTGCCAGCGCGAGACCGCTCTCACTCACCTGCAACCTTTGTCCACCCTGGCCCCCAAGCTGCCTGGCACTGCCTTCCCGCTGGTGTTTGGCGGGTGACTCATGAGAGGCTCGAAGAAGTAGGCCCAGCTGCTGCCCTCGAAGAGTGACCCAGTGACAGAGCTGCCGCTCCTGGCGTGCCCGAACACCACCACCGACCGATGGCGGTGGTGCGAGTGTGCTGTTTCTGCGGGGGCCACGGGGCCTTCATGGCCCTGCTGCTGCTCATGCTGCTGCTGCTGCTGCTGCGCACGTCGTCTCTGCTGCCGGTGCTCCTGCTGGTGGCGGTCGGCGTGCCGTAACCGACGGCCGTGCTGCCGCGGCTCGGTGCCACGCGTCACGGCACCGTTCTGGTGCCGAAGCAACAGCACCAGAGAGGCTAGCAGTGCGCTGACAGACAGCGTGCAAAGCCAGCGGCAGGGGCCTCGCCATTGAGGGCGCATCTCGCTCCACTTATTGGCCTTCCGTGAATCGCGTGCGAGCACGAGAGGTGTAGAGTGTAGAGCGTAGAAGGCTCGCGGGGGCATGACCGGCCACACAATTATTCTGGCGGTTCCACTGAAACCGAAAGTTTAATTCGCGGAGCGGAGGCCTGGGGGGGCTAACACAGAATGCCGGCCCCCTGCACAACACGCTGTCGCTGCCAGCTGGCAGGTGGCGTGCTGGCTACCACCGCTCTTCGCAGCGTCAGCGGCGGCAAAGAGCTCAACCGGGCAGGGCTGTGCAGCTGGGCCACGCACGGCAGCGAACCGCAAGGTGAGGTCCTGTGCGTGTGCATGCCACCGCTGCCGCGTAACGTACTCTGCGGACCACGGGCTGCCATGCTGCTCCGCAAGAGGCCATGCGTAGGAGAAGCCTAGTGCTGCTGGGCAGGCGTGCCTACCCCTGCCGCTGCTGCTGCGGTGTACCGTCGCCAGCAGCGCAGTCAATTGTTGCTGCAGCGCAAGTGCCCAGCACGTAGGTCAGTGCACACACACACGTTGTGCAACGGGGCGCATGCCCAGGCAGTGCCGTGACTGTGCCACTTTGCGCTGCATATTCCTCTCTGATGGAATCCGCGCTTCGGTAGGTGCGAGATTTGCTGCTTCTTCTTAGGGCGCTATCTTCGCTTTGTTCACCCCTTTGCACGGGTCCACCCAGAGTGACGGCCCCTACCAGTGTGGAGACCTAGAGTTTATCGCTCCTAGATTGAGTTATCATATTATCCGTTCTTGTTGCCACAACAAAGAAAGCTCAAAAGCATAACAGGCGCGAGCAAGCAGCGCCAGAAACCGCTGGCCCGCAACATGCAGCCCGCACCACAGACAATACACAACCGCGGGCACCAACCCTGAACCTCTGTGCACCGGCGCTTCGCACCGCCCCCCACACCGCCTGCAGCGATCGCCCCACAGCACTTGCACCCACCGCCAGTCATGAGCTGCCGGCGGCTACTGCCGCCAGCGCTCTGCCTCGCCGCAGCATGGTCACTCCTAGCGGCCGCCGCAGCAACCTCCGTCCCCGCGGCCGACAGCGACCACGTCGACTTCGCCGCCATCACCGCATCGCCCAAATGCAACCTCATCTTCAGGCACCGGGCTCACCGCAACACCGGCGGCAGCGCGGACACGGCTCGTCGGCTCTTTGGTGACGGCTTCGACGGCTCCTTCAGGGACGACCCTGAGGTAGTTTCGCCCAGTGCGGCGGTCATCAGAAGCTGCTGCGCGCTCGCGCACAGCCACGTGGCACGCCGCCATGAGCAGGTACGGTTGCGCGAAAATGTGTATGAGCAAGCCATGTACGCCGTTTGCGGAGCGTGTATACAGCATGTATATGACTGATGTTTTGAAACAATAATGATGACGACTTCTGGCGCAGCCGCATGTGGGCAGTGTGTGGTGCTCTTGCATGGCGGCTGGCCTACCATGGTAAGTTATTGCACATGTTTTGACAAGCCAAAAACCCCCGTGTACGTTGTCGTGCAACGCTACGAGCAGGCCATGCTGGCGCTCCCCAAGTTCAAGGGCGACATGGCGTTCGCGCGGCAGACGGAGGCGTGCCTGGCGGAGAAGGCGAGGATCCTGCAGGAGCTGTGCCGTGACGTGTACGTCTACGACGGGCGCGAGACAGGCGGCGAGTGGACGCTGTATCAGGACCCCATGTGCACGACGGCGCCTTTTGCGCACGACCGCAAGCTGCGGGAGCTGGTGGTACCGTCGATAGCCGCGACGCTGCCGCGGGACCCGCTGCCGTCGCCGGAGGTGGTCGAGGTGAGGGTTGCTGCCGTGGCAGGTGTGGGTGTTGCTGGGTGTGTTAGGGTGCGGGGCGTGCTGTGCGTGTGCTCAGCGGCGCAGGTGTGTGTGTGAGTGGCGGAACGGCACCGGAACTGTATACTTCAAGTACTCTTATTGAACTTCGCGTAGGGCGCGGAAAGCCCTTTGCACACGGTGCGAGTGACCAGAAAATCAGACAGGTGGCGAAAAAGCTGGCAATGCTCAATACTCTAAGGGAAGCCTGGCATGTTGCCAGAGCACTACTCTAACGGATCACAGCCATACACCATGTATGTACATGTACTTCGAAGTATACATCATGTATATACTTGTAGGCATGTATTCACACACATGCACATGTGTGTATCGATAGTGTTTGATACATACATGTGTGCGCTGTATGAAATATACTTCTGAAGTACAAGCATGTGTGTGCGTGTGCACTGTTGCGAGGTTCGAGGTGCAATGCACAGTGCAAGTATGGTACTCACTGCCACCACCGGCGCTGCTGCTGCTGCTCCTGTCGCTGCCGCTGCTGCTGGTGTGCGTGCTCTGCCTGCTCTGCTGGTGGTGCCGCTGCTGCGGCTGATGCATATTTTTTTTCGTGTTTGTTGCTGTTCCAGGGTCTAATTCTGGGTGCGAGTGCAGGGCTGTTTGAGGAGCTCAACCCCGCAGCTCGCTGTGGCAGCGTGGTTGTGCAGGGCGTGCCTGGGGCGGTGGCCGCCATCGCTGTGCACAGGGACCAGGTTAGTGCGGCCCATACACTATGGTGCAATGTATTAAACTTATGTGTGCGTACAATACATGACTTTGATACTTGAAGACCGTGCGCGTTGCAGGTACATCACTGTACACACAGGGACCAGGTTAGTGCGGCCCTTACACTATGGTGCGATGTATTGAAGTTATGTGTGCAGTATATATATATATGTATATTTATGTATACTGGTGACTTAAACAGCATGCAGCGTTGCAGGTACCTCGTGGTACTTGTTTGTTTGGGTCACGGCGGCAGCTGCCACCGCGGTTCAAGGGCACTGTGTGCGCTATGATGCCATGTATTGCTAAGTAAGTGACCGGTAGTACGTGAGTAACCTTACAAATACTTCTGAACTACCTCTATATATTATTATTATACTACTAGTATTCTTATTATATTATATTATTAGTATTCCTTCACACTACTACTTAGAGTACTTGTAGTACATTACTCAAATCATGTGCTGTACATACTTCAAAGTACCAGTACATGCAATGCAGTAGCAGTATGCACTTGAAGTGTGTACGTGTGATTTGGAGTGCCGGCACATGGTACGTAGGGGTGATCGTGATTATGTAAGCTCACTGTAGCGGCATCTGCGCTGCTTCTTCGCTATGCACGAACCGCATGGTGCGCTTAAAGTGGTGCACCATGCATCGCAAGTTCGAATGTTATCACCACTAGTCGTGTATGTATGCCTACCAGGCCACATACTCAAAACTGTAGGTCGCATCGAACTAGCTTCGGGCGCTTTAGTACTAATTTCGGCCGCTTTTGTACACGCTTGCCTGTGTGCAGACGCAGCTGGTGGCTGCGTGCGACACTGGCGACATCATGGTGTGGGACTACGAACTGAAGGCAAGTGAACTGTTGCATGAACTGTGTGTGAGCTGTGAGCTGCTGCATGAATTACAGTAGGCATGCTGTAGGACAGTCATGGTGTGGGACTACGAGCTGTAGGCAAGTACTACGTAGTACACTGTTGCATGAATTGTGCATGAGCTGTGAGCTGCTGCATGAGCTGAGATACATGAATCATGCCTGTGACGCCGGCGGCGCCATGGTCTGGAGCCACACACGGAATGCACGTACAAGCTGTTGCTCGTTAACTGTGTTGTGAGCTGCGGTCACTGTGTAACACCATGGTGTGGGCCTATAAGCTCGAGGAAACTGACCAAACTACGTGTGAACTGCGCTTTGAGCCCGTTTATCTGCACTGTGGCTTCACCCCCCCCGTGCGGCTTGCTGCTGCACGTGTTCTGCTGCTGCACGCCCTTCCCTGCTGCTGTGCGTGTTAGGTTGTGACATCATCACGGGTGTTCGACCCCGCGAAGCTGCGGCCGCACTGCCTGGCACACCACCCCGACGGCAGAATGATGGCACTGGGCTTCGCATCTGGCGCGCTCAGGCTGGTGGACAGGTGCGCACAAACTTCAAGTGCTTCAAGTAGTTGTCAGACGCGCATATGCCTATATATACTAATGTAGTAGTACACTTCAAGGACTATACCACCGCAGTATGTATGAAATGTGTGCACAGGGCTTTCCGCGCCCCGAGCAGCGGGAGTATTTGCGTGTATACGGGGGTATATATAATGTTCTTCAGTTATATGTGCACATATACCTCAGTGTACATGTAACTCAGATGTACGGTACACATATCATTTTCTGTGGTGCGCCAAAGTGCAGTCTGTGGTCAAGTGCACCGGTGCGCGCGAGGGAAATCACAATGGGTGCGCTCGGCTGCGCACACCCAGTGTTGCCCCAGCACATTCCACCAACATTCGGCATGATTGCACCTAATGCGTTGATTGACCTCATCGAAAGTAACATCCTTGTGTACATGAACTGATGTGCCTGTGCCAGCGCCCGCCAACGCCTCGCTGGAAGACGTGGACGTGCTGGCTAGCAGCTGCAAGCCACCCCACAGTGCCCTGCCTGCTTCCAATTCACCAACCTTGATTTTTTGTATACAACTACTTGCTCACATCAATAATTAATGTGTTCATGTGCTTGTGCAGCACCTCCCTGGAACATACGGACGTGGTAGGCGGCACCTGCAAGCCCCCCACAATGCCCTGCCAGTTCACCAATTTTTATGTATACTCACTTGTTCACATCAATGAATTCATGTGTTCATGTGCTTGTGCAGCGCCACCCTAGAAGATGCGGACGTGCTTGGCGGCGCCTGCAAGCCTGCATCAAGCGCGCTGGTGATTGTGCGCTTCAGCCCAGATGGGTGCCTGTTGGCCGCAGCGGATGCTGACCACCACGTGCTACTGTGGCGCCAGGAGTTCATCAAGGCAAGGACAGGACCTATTTAGAACGAATTACTTGCAGTTGCATGTTGGAGTTCGTGCCTGCTGGCAAGGGCAATGCACGCAGGCCGCTACGTGCCGCCGTGGCGCCAGGGATTCATTGAGGTGTATGCATGACTTACTCTTTGGTTGTACTTGGATGTTGGTGTCAGCGCCTGGTGGGCATAGACCCATTGAACGCCGCTTTTGTAGTTGAACTAGAATCTTGAAGCTGATGGTGACTTGAAGTTGGTCGGTGCCGTGGACACAAACCGCTGCACAGCATTTTTGTAGTTGCCGTAGAATACTTTGAAGATACTTGTGTCTTTTTCGTCAAGGCGAGCACGTGGTAATGGTGCATGACTGTGGCTTTTCTTTCAAGTTCGTGCTTGTTGTGTGGTGCCCTGCCTGCCCGGCACGGCATCCCTCACTAGCAAAGTTTGTATGGAAACGATGTGTGTTAGTGCTGCTGTCATGCCAGGAGTGCACATGCTTCCATTTACTACAGTATTTAAAAAAATGTACAGTGATATTTTGAAGCTGCATGGATCAGGTAACACTGCGGACATGAACATCTTTGCCTCGTTCATTAACATCAGTTTGTATGGAAATGATGGGCGCAGGTGGGAGCGGTGGAAGACCCGGGGGCGCCTGAGCTTGACACTGACTCCACCGGTGAGCGGCCGCAGCCTTGTGTTGGGGATGCATTTCCGCCATCATAGGCAGCAAGGTGTATGGGTTTCATGTGGCTGAGGAAGCTTGATAGGACATCACTGGCAAGCCCAACCCGCTTGTGCTAAAAGGCCAATCTCCAGTTGGTAGGGTATATTGTACAGGTATTTTTTTCTGCGGCCAAAAGTGTGATACCGGTACTTGGATTTACTACAGTAGTAGTACCTTGAATTTTTTGTGGGTGCGTGAGCCGGCATGAGTTCTATGTGCATAAAGTGCACATGTGCGCGACAGCCATGGTGTGCACCAGTGCGCATGGACGTGGCGTGCCCTGCACTGTGTCCAAGGGTAGGTACCCACGCATACTGAATTGCCGGATAATTCAATTCCTCTATACACCGCTGCTAAACATGCTGTTCTTGGTACACCGCCTTTTGCTGCTGCTGCTGCTACTGCTGCTACTGCTGCTGCTGCTGCTGCTGCGCACTTGCTCTGATGCTGAGCAGGTAACGAGCCTGCTCAGCGCGAGTCATGGAGCTACCTGGGCCGCTACCGCTCCCACTCTGCACCCATAACAGGCCTGGAGTTTGGTGTGCTGGAGGATGGCTCGCTGACACTGGCCAGCACTGGTGCTGACAGGCGCCTGGTAAGTGAAGTTGAAGTTCTAGTGGTACATGCTAGGTATACTTCAAGTGCTGTTTTGCACTGACAAGGAAACGGGTGTGCAAGGCGTCCCCAGCGGAAGGTTTCAGCATTAGCATAGCGTGTTGGTGTGCCTGCAGGTCACTTATGATCTGGTTGATGTTTTCGTGCCCTGATGGGCCCTGACACCCCGTAGCGCGGGTGCTGACGGATGCCAGACACCTGTTCGTGTGTAAACCTGCACACACATGTCCCCGCTACCTGCACCTATGGCTTTATAGCTGCTGCAGGTGGGGCTGTCTAGCATACTTCGGATACACGGCTCTGCTTGACACCGCCTTGGGCATGTAGATGCGTTCCTGCTGCATCATTAGCAGCTCACCATGTGGGCAGCTGGATCACAACCTGGCGCGACCCACGCTCTAGCGCAATTGCAAAGTATGGCTTCTGGCTGGGTGCCCAGCACGTGTGCACTTCGTACACTTCGAAGCATGTCATGGAGCGTAGCCTGGGGGGGGGGTGTTCCTCACCCGAACCAGACTTCGTGCAACTACTGTTATCATTACATGGATAGCTGATGGCATATCTGTATGGCCACCATGTGTGAGGTAGAGTACAACCTCTCGTTGCACATACTGTTGTCAGTGTATGCCCTCATGTGCGCATTTTGTGTCATCACTGATGTGCTTTGTACGGCTGCCATGTGTGCAGGTGGAGTACAACCTCGTAGGGTCCACACCTGAGACGGGCGTGCTGCTGGTAGACGAGCCGCACTTTGTGGAGGAGGCGGCAACGCCCACCGCGCTGCTGTGGCACCCACTGCTGAAGGGAGACTTCGAGGACAGGTGAGCACCTCAACTGTACTGTAGCAATACACTCAATATTACACGTGTTGCCACGTTTAGTGGCTATTTCATGTCTTGAAAGTGATTTTTGAAGTTTGTTGCTGTACTGTTTTGCTAAAGGGAGACTTCGAGGACAGGTGAGCACCTCAGTACTACACATCCCAGTACTACCAGCAAAGTCTAGTGTTTGCGTGTGGACACGTGCACTGCCTACCTTGCATCCGAAGTTTGTTGCTGAACTTGGTTGCCAACAGGAGACTCCAAGGACACACACATGACTATCTCAGCAGCGAAGCTGACCACAAGCTGGCGTCGGGACCCAGGTACCTGCGCATCTGGTACAGGCTGGAACAGGGTCAGCGCCTGCTGCTGCCGCTGCTGCTGAGCACTGCTGCTGTTGCTGGTGCTGAGCGCTGGTTCTGCCGCTGGTGAGCACAGCTGGTGCTGCTGAGCACTGCTGCTGCTGCTGAGCACTGCCGCTGCTGCAGCTGAGCACTGCTGTTGCTGGTGGTGCTGAGCACCACTGCCACTGAGTATTGACTGCTGCTGCCGCCGCCGCTGCTGCTGCTGCTGAGCAGTACTGCTGCTGAGCGCCACTGCCACTGAGCACTGATGCTGCTGCCGCCGCTGCTGCTGATGCTGCCGCACACAGGATTGTAACCGCAAATGACGAGTACAAATTCAAGCAGTGGAATGCCAGCAACAAGGGATGCCGCCGCACCAGCCTTGGGCCTGCCTTTGGGGGGCCCGTCAACAAGCTTATACAGGTACCTTCAACTCCATTTACTTCAACATGCATGCGCTTGTGATGCTGTCACAGGCAAAAGTGACCTGTCACCCGTCGCATGTGCATAAACCCATGGTGTGTAACGCAGAAAGTTTCGGGAGCTGTTCAAGGAAATGAAGCCTCAGCCCTGCATCTACTTCCTTGAACTTGCTAGTCCAACGGTATATCGGTTCACAGAAACTGAGCCAAGTCCTGCACAACCATTTCATGTGTGGCTGTTACCCTAGAGAGTGCGCTTGCGTACAAGGCATGGTGCTACTCCCCAGCACCAAAAAGGCCGAGCTGTGACTGTGACCCAGCGCATGCCTGAGCCACCCCCACCAAGCAATTGACAGCATCAGGGTGAGGAAAATGAGGGTGCCGCGCTGACATTTTGGTGCATTTCTTGTGTTGCCACGTGTGCTGCTGAGCAGGTGATGCAGTGTCTTGATGGCAGCGGCGAGGGTGAGTTGGCGCCAACCGAGTATGTGGCCTATGGCACCGCAGAGAGGGTTGTGGGCCTGCTGAAGCTGCCCCTCGATGGCAACCCAAACCACTCCATGGGACTGCTGGCACACCCAGGGGAGATCACCAGGTGGGTACTCGATTTTACTCAGGTTGATACTCGATGGCACTTGGTAGGGCTGCAGGTGCACGCGCACCAGAAGCGGTACCGCTCAATCACGTAAGTGCTTGGTGCCCAGGCAGGTACCCTATATACCACCATGTAAGTACTTGCCTGCGCCTCCGAACCGCTTCTCAGGGCGGCTGCCGCACCTTGGCGGGAAATCACAACAGGTAGGTACTCGATAGTACTCAGGTAAATAGGTAAGTCGAGCACACATGCTGCCGCACCTAGTGTTCGAGCTGTCTTGGACATGGATGCGCTTGTTGTGTGGGCATGGCAGCACACACTCTGGTCAGGTCCTGGGCATTTGCAGCCTCTTTTTTTGTACCTTTTTCCTACTTCAAGTACATAGCAAGACTTCTATGCCAATTGTACTGCTGCATGCCCTCCCTGCTGCTGCTTGTGCTGCCGCCGCTGCCTGTTGCCGCCGCCTCCGCCGCTTCTACCGCCCTCACCGCTTCCGCCGCTGTGACTGCTGCTGCCGCCACTGCCGCCACCGCTGCCGCTGCTGATGCCGCCACCGCCATCACCGCCGCTGCTGCTGCTGGTGCTGGTGGTACCCTACTGCTGCTGCCGCTGCTGCTGCTTCCTGCCTCCCATGTGCGCAGCATGGCAATAAGCGGCAATGGCTCACGGCTGTTCACAGCGGGCGGGTTTGACCTGACCATCAACATGTGGCGTGTCGACACTGCCGCCATGGATGGCGGGGTGAGTGG
The DNA here is from genome assembly GCA_032358315.1 of Ophiocytium majus. Lineage (NCBI taxonomy): Eukaryota > Xanthophyceae > Mischococcales > Ophiocytiaceae > Ophiocytium > Ophiocytium majus. The sequence continues at coordinate 22,027 of JAULBY010010625.1, forward strand.
GAAGTCACCTGCTGTAGGGCCTGCTGTGATTGCGCTGCGACAGTGTAAGTGCTCCAGGTGTGTAGCCTATACATAGGCAAGTGTGTACTTGACACGCACGGAGCTGTGTACACCGCCCCCCTGGTAGGGCCAAAGCGCGTCCTTGTGTGAGAGCTCTGCTTCAAAGGGTGGAGTTGACGTGGCAGTTGACTGGCCTGTCGTTGTCAACCCCGTAAAACTGCGGATGGTCTGAGCCCGTTTTCACTGGGCACTGCTTTTGGGCGCACTGCTTGAGAGAGACAAATGCGCCGGTGTGACGTCCCGTTCAACACCAACTTCAACCTCAAGTAGTCAGCGCACAGCCGCTTGGCACACACTACCACACTGCTCGTGGCGTGCCATCGTGTGGCATTGTAATTCAACTGCAACTTCTACTTCAACTTGGCTGCAGGCGCCTGGCGGCGAATCCGAGATCGAACCCTTCATTGAGCTGCTGCCAGGCGGGAGGGAGGGCGCCCTCTACCAAGAGCTTGTGGACTACTTCTACTACTCACAGGTGCGTTTGCCTGCACCACACCCAATGTTAGCTTCTAAGAAGCACTGTATCTCTATGCATTGCTTGAGGTTGCACAAGGGGTTGGCAGACAGCTGCCACTGCTCACACAGGTGTGCAGACTACAGCTGTGGTGGCATTGCCGTTGCGAACGTTCTTTTACAGTGAAGTTGAAGTGGTTTATGTTGATTGTCTAGGTGGTGTTGAGGTTGGCACAGGGAGCGCGCTCTGTAAAGAGGGGCTATGGGGCTTTGTGATGCCTGGAGGTCTGATGCCACTGTATTGTAGGGTTGCATGAAAACGTATATTTGCCGACGATATACGACGTATATGCGTATAACGTATATAATGCTGTATAAACGTATATATTGGCGTATAAACGTATACAGCAACGTATATGGGGACGTTCCGTGCCTAAACACATGCTACTGAGCATGGCTATGCCCCAGTGGCCACTGACACGTGCAAACATACGGTTGCAGCGCTGGTACTTGGCTCCTACTGATCAGAGGCATGACACTAGTGCGCGTGCTTGCAGCATGCCTCACACCGTGACTGTGCACATGGCCCCCATTACAACCACATGATCAGCACATAAGCAACGCCATGACAGGCATGCAGCCCCAGCAGCGCGTGCGCCATGGCAGCCTTCAGATACCTCGCTCTCATGCGCATAATGTGGAGCCTTCAAGATCTACAGTGGTAAGCAGATTCCTTCCGAGAACAACGGAGAGTTCAAGGATACGGTGCAGCGTTGTTGCAGGAGTTGCAGAGGAAGCTGACACAGAGAGTCAGACACGTTTCGGGGAGCTCTGCTGCTGGTTGGCAGTGTCAAACGTGCTGCCCCGATTCCGCTGTTTGCGTAGTAGACCGTCAACTGTACCGCAGGGCATCGATTCGCAGCTGCTGCTCTTGGAGCAGTTGCGCTGCTGCCGTTGCTGTTCACGCTGCTGCCGTCTCAGCCTCCTCGGCAGCACTGTGCGTTTGATTAGAAGGCACCTGGGCCGTAGCAAGCTTGCTCGTGAGACGGCTGATGCTCGAAGTCAGACAGCGGGTTGTCAGCATCGCAAGCCTTGAAGAAAACGGCAAATACAGTAACTGCCGGAAGCAACCAAGAGTCGCTATCGCTGCGACAGTGTACAGCCCACCAGTGCTGTGCAAGGGGGCGTGTAAGACAGCAGCAGAGTGCGCTGCAGGCAGCAGCGTATATGGCGGCATATACGGCCTTCGCATATACGGCATAAAATACGCCATATACGCATACGCCGTAATATACATGTACGTTTTCGTGCAACCCTACAGTGTATTGCCGTGGCCCCTGCGTACCTCATTTTCCCAAACCTCAAAACTGCGTACTTTCAACTTCCACCTCAGTGTACCTGCAGCAGCCATGCACGCAGTGCTAAAACTGCGCCGTGAGGGAACGGTGCCCCTCCCTCGTATGGGTTGTACAGTCCTCGTTCGTTGCCGTGTGTATACATACTTCACTTTCCTAACTTCAACAAATAACTTCAACACTCTACTTGAACTGTTGCAGCTGCGCACACAAGGGGAGGACTGCACGGAGGAGAGGGACGCCTCCGCGCATGCACGTGTGCCGCTCAGCGAAATACCCTTTCTCATGCGTACGCTGGGCTGCTACCCCACCGAGCAAGAGATCAACAACATGGTGAGAAAGGGCACACATACACCTCAAGTGTCAACCGTCAACGAACAACTGTGTTGCATGCCAAGTGCTGCTCTACTTGCAAGACTTGTTGGACAGGTTCGTTTGACAGCATTGCATTACATGGTCCACCACTTGTACCCCCTTCAATGACCACCTGGGGCAAGTCCAAAATCAAGCAAATTTGCCGGGATATTTGTGGGGAACACTCAAACACAAGCCCTGTTGGTAGTTGTACTCTGAATCATCCCTAGCCCTCAAGGACACTGACCGGCGCGTGTAGGTGTGGGG
>JAULBY010010636.1:0-24509 GCA_032358315.1 Ophiocytium majus
ACGATCTAGACAAAATATCCCCTTGGAGCTTTGGGATAGATTTCAGTAAATACTTTAAACGTAAGTCGCGCTTAAAGCCTGAAGATCTAGAATACATGCGTGACATCAGTGAAGCGATGTTAGCGCAAGCTACCCCATCTTCATCAGCCTTACTGTATTTCATGATCGTAGTCACCGTCTCGACTTTAGTCTGGGCGAGTTTATCTATGGTGGATGAAGTCACACTAGCAGAAGCACGTGTTATTCCGACGAGCCGTGAGCAGGCGATTTCTAGTCTAGAGGGTGGTGTATTAGCTGAGTTACTTGTTAAAGAGGGTGATTTAGTTGAAAAAGATCAGCCTTTGATTCAGCTCGACCCTATTCGTTTTGAATCTCAATATCAAGAAGGCGTGTCACGCCAATTAGCATTGAAAGCAGCCAGAGCGCGTGCTTATGCAGAAGCCTATGATGATCCTTTAGTGTTTCCACCTGAAGTCGAAGCGGATGAAAATTTGCTCGACAATGAAACACAAGTGTATGAAGCGAAGAAAAAAATGTTGAACAACGCAGTCAATGCCATGCGTAGAAGTCAGCATTTAATTCATAACGAAGTTTCTATTTCTGAAAAATTAGCTAAGCAAGGATTGTTTTCTGATGTGGAGCTATCACGCTTATATCGTCAAGAGAATGATATTACTCAGCAGATTAATGAACGTCTCAATCGCTACCATGCAGATGCGAATGCAGAGTTAGTCAAAATTGATGCTGAACTCAGTCAACTGAGTCCTAATCTGAATGCCAAGTTGGATAGCTTAGAACGCACCACATTAAAAGCACCAGTGCGTGGCATTGTTAAAAATATTCGTATGACGACGATTGGTGCTGCAGTTCCTTCATCAGCGCCAATTTTAGACATCGTACCTGTTGATACCAAGCTTATGTTTGAAGCAAGGCTTGATCCTAAAGAAGTCTCCCACGTTAAACCTGGTTTATCAGTGGCCTTAAATCTCGCTGCTTATGATTCTTCAACCTATGGTGAATTACCTGGCAAGCTAGAAATGATCAGTCCTGACACCTTCCGTGAAGATGCACGCCCTGTCGAGGGGCAATCTGCTAGTTATTATCGCGTAATGATTTCAGCAGAATTAGATCCTAATAATCCTAAGCATAAAAAAATGCAAATCATTCCAGGCATGACGGCACAAGCGCAAATACGCACTGGTGAGAAATCTATCATGGAATATATATTGAAGCCATTAGCAAAATCGAAAGAGGCCTTCCGTGAACGCTAAATTGCAACTAAAAATTATTGCAGCCATGCTGTCCATAGCTATTGTAGCTATGGATGTTCCTGCAAATGCTCAACCATCAACTAATACATTTTCAGCTGATGAGTTAAAAATCTTGCGTGATTTTAATGCTTTGAGTGATAAAGAATATATCAAAGCTTCAGATGCACAACTCAAAAAAATGGTGCGCCTTGCGATTGAAAATAGCCCACTTGTTCGCGAGGGTAAACTCAATATTTTAGCTGCTAATGAAGATATTAATGCAGCTAAAGGATCTCGCTATCCGCAAATTACTGGTACGGGTCAATCTCGTATTTCAGGTGGTGATATTCCTTTAGAAGGTCGAGCAACAGGTAAGTTGTCTTACAGCGTTGCTGCGCAAATGCCTATTTATGATTGGGGCAAAATTGATGCTCTCATCGCAGGAAGAAATTCTGCGCGTGATGCAACCGTAGCTAGATTTCGTTTACAAGGTCAAGCTTTAGCAATCGAGGCAACAAAAACCTGCTTGGAATATAACAAGCAGCGCGCCTTACTGAGTATTGCAGATGAATACATAGCTAATGTCGATAAAATTTTAGTCATGCTAAATAAAATTAGCAAAGCTGATGCGGGTAGAGCAGGTGAGATGGTACAAACCAGATCGCGCGTATTGCAGGCTAAGTCATCGCAGGATGCTATTCGCAGTAAATTGCAAGAAACAAAAATAAAATTAGAACGTATCTTAGGAAAAGAAAATATAGCAAGTTGCAACGGTATCGGAGCAAGCTTTGTTGTTAATCCAGATATTGATGCAATTAGAAAAAATATTAAACAGCATCCACAAATAGAAGCTTTGGAAGCAGAGCGCCGCTTCCAAAAAAGTAATTTAGATCAAGTCTCGGCTAGCAGAAAACCGCAAGTGCAAATTGCGAGTAGCTACGGAACACTCTACCCAGGTGTTTCAACAGCTGGATCTGGTTATAACGTCGCATTGTTGGTGACTGCACCTATTTTTGATGGCGACATCCTTAAATCGAATGAAAGAGCTGCTGTAGAAAGAGTCAATGCAGGCGATGAGCGTCTAGAAGAGGCGACGCGTCAAGTTGATAGCCTCTATAGAGAAAAATATGAAATTGCAAGCTCAGGTATTAGGCGTGCACAAGACTACACCGCATTATTAGAAGTCAGCGATAGAGTGAGAAAAGATTTTTTCCTACAGTGGTCATCGCTGGGTAAAAGATCATTGTTTGAATTGCTCGCGATCGAGCAAGAGCAATACTCATTGCAAACAAATTACGTAACGACCTTGTTTGACTCCATGTCAGGCTATGCAGAAATCATGGGTAATGCCGGTATGATCTACGGCAGTGCAGATGCAAAATAATGTGAACGATATTTAAAAAGAGAATTTCATCGTGAAACCCGCACAAAATAAAGTTCAAGATAAACTGCTAGAAGCCATCGCTTTACAGAACAAAGGCGATTTAAAAAAAGCAGGCGTCATGTTTCTGCAGATTTTAAAATCTGCACCTGATAATGTTTTTGCATTGTATTCATTAACAGCGATTGAATCGAATAGCGGAAACACAACTGCAGCTTTGAATTATGCCAACAAGGCATTAAAGTACGGCCCTCACTTTGCACCTGCACATTTAGCACGCTCAGTCATTTATTTTCGTTTAGGTCAAGTCAAAGAAGCACTGACGGATGTAGAAAACGCGATTCGTCTGCAACCCGATTTAGCCGGTGCTGAAGAACATCGTAAAACCATTATCAATGGTGCCACACCTAGTGCAGCCTCTTCGCAATCACTCTCAGGTCCTGGCGCAGCATTAAATCTTAAAGCGCTCGATCTACAGCAAAAAGGTCAGCAGGAAGAAGCGGCGGCATTATTTAAACAAGTTTTAGAAGTGCAGCCAAATGACTTTGTTGCGCAATACTCCTTAGGTGTGATTTGCAGTAATCAAGGTAATCCCGATCAGGCTTTAACATGGTTAATAGGTGCTGCTGCTGCCGATCCTTCTAACGCTCAAGCTCAATATGCATTAGCCACCACCTTGCAGGGCTTGGCTTTATATGAACAAGCACTAGAGTCTTTTGATAAAGCTTTGGCGTTGAATCCGAAATATATGGAAGCCTATAACAATAAGGCGACCTTATTGCATAGCATGAACCGCCATTTAGATGCGCTGACCACATTGGAAACAGCGCTTACTGTTGAGCCTGCAGATCAAAAATCGCTCAACAACAAAGGCTACATACTCACTGAATTCAAACAAAATGCGATTGCAGCAAATGTATTTAAACATTTGTTAAATCTCAATCCAGATTATGAATATGCAGAAGGCTTGCATGCCTTGGCGCGTTTACATAGCTGCGATTGGACAGACTTTGATGCTAACAAACAGCGTATCGTAGAAGGTGTAAGAGCAGGGAAGCGCGTTGCGAATCCTTTTGCGTTGATGGCAATTTCTGATAACGCAGCAGATCACTTAGTTTGTGCTGAAGTCTTTGGTAAACACCGTTTCCCAGCAGCGAAGCAAGAAATGTGGAAAGGCGAAACCTATCGCCATCGTAAAAAGCGTGTTGCATTTATCTCAGCAGATTTTCGTGAGCACCCTGTTGGCTATCTATTGATAGGCCTAATAGAAAATCTGGATAAAACAAAATATGAAACCTATGGCATTTCATTAGGCATACGCGACGGTAGTGAATTGTTTAAACGCTATCGTTGCGCCTTTGATCAATACTTAGATGTAGAAGATAAATCTTCTATGGAAATTGCACGCATCATGCGTTCAATGGAAATTGATATAGCGATTGATTTATCTGGTTACACCTCAGGTTCACGTGTAGACATCTTGTCTTATCGTCCTGCTCCTGTACAAGCGACTTATCTAGGTTTCCCTGGCGGTTTAAATCTGCCTTATGTGGATTATTTAATCGCAGACAGAATCACCGTGCCAGTTGAAGCCCAACAGCATTATCAAGAAAAATTACTGTATCTACCGCATTGCTATTTGCCACGCGATACTAGTGTTAAACCTGCGCCGACAACCTTGCCACGTTCAGAATTCGGTTTGCCTGATGATGGCTTAGTATTCTGCAGTTTTAATCACGACTATAAAATTAATCCCCCTATGTTTTCAGCATGGATGGATCTGTTAAGAGAAAATCCAGGCAGTGTTTTATGGTTGATGAAGTTAAACGAAGATGCACAAGCTAATTTAGCAAAGAATGCCGATTATTTTGGTGTGGATCCGAATCGACTGCGCTTTGCAACCCGTGTACCGCGCATTGAAGATCATTTGGCTCGCTATAGACATGCCGATGTATTCCTCGACACCTTCCCGTATAACGGTCACACCACAGCCAGTGATGCCTTATTAGCAGGTGTACCAGTTGTTACCTTAACGGGTAATAGTTTTGCTAGCCGTGTTGCTAGTAGCTTGTTGCATGACATGGGCAAGGGTGATTGGTGCACGAACGATATTGAAGAATATAAAAACAAAGCTCGTGCACATTTAGCAAGAGCCGGAGAAAAAAGTGTCGCACAAAAAGAGGCTGAATCGATTGATTGGCCAATCACAGTAAAAATGCAGGCGGATGGATTTTCCGAAGCTCTGGATCAAATACAAGGCTAAAAATGATCACAGCTGGCACAAAACCTGTTGATGTCTTAATACCGATTTATAAAACCACATTTAATGCGGAAGAAAAATTTGCGGTAGACAGAACATTTGTAGTCTTGCCATCCTATCCGATTACCTTCATTACACCTGAAGGTATGGATATTAGCTTTTACCAAGAACATTATCCAACTGCAGAATATAAAATTTTTAATGCGGGATATTTTAGTTCAGTGAATGACTATAGCCGTTTGCTAGTGAGTGAAGAGTTTTACCAAGCTTTTGACTCCGAGTTTTTACTTATCGTACAACCCGACGTCTATCTTTTTTATGATGGCTTACCGCATTGGTTGAATCAGCCATTTGATTACATAGGCGCACCATGGCCTAACGGTATATCGCTAAATATCAATGTAGGCCAGTTTCTTTATAACGGCGCCGGTACTCCAGTGACGATTTATGTTGGCAATGGTGGCTTTTGCCTGCGTCGTAGAAAAAAATGTCTTTCCTTACTCGCAGAGTATCGTGATGTAGCAGATTGGTTTATACGCTCTGGTTCAAATGAAGATTTGTTCTTTGCGTTTATGGGTGCACTGTCAGGTGATTTCGTTATACCGAATCAAATCACTGCTTCTATTTTTGCGATGGAAATTGCACCAGAGCGGTTTTATGCAATCAATGGCGGCAAAGTACCTATGGGAGTGCATCAATATAGACAATACTCGCCGCATTTCTGGAGTCAAGTCATAGGCAAGCCAGAGGAATCAATTGAGAAAGTAGAGGCTCAGGCGGAAAACGTGCATGCTCAAACTGAAATCCAGCAAGATCAAAGTCAAGTACGTAGTGAAGTAAATAGTGAAGTTAACAGTTAAAAAAATAGAAAAAAGAAGTTAAATAAAAATGCGATTCATACTCGAAAGCTCAACAATTCCCATTTATAAACGCATAGCCGTTGCGTTTGGAAATGCATTGTCTGAATTAGGGCATGAAGTGATTTTTATTAATCAAGTCAATGATCCTTCATTAGAAAGCATCAAGCAGATCAATGAATTAAACATCGATTATTATTTTTCTACTAATGAATATGGCTTAATTCACAAATATCATGAACCTTCAAAAGAATTTTATTTTGAAAAAATAAATTGCAAAATTATCTTCATTCATCATGACAATGTTTTTTCTTATCTTCGTGATGTAGATTTAATTAAACAGAAATGCTTAGCACTTAAAAATATAGAACATAAATCTACACATTTCTGCTTAGAAGATTCGAATATAGAAGATTTAAAATCGATAGGTTTAAAAAACGTACACAAAATATGGCATGCAAGTGAGCTGCAGCCCTTGGTTGTAGAAAAACCTAAATACAATGTGAGTTTTGTAGGTCACTTTTTCCCATCGTTAGATGCCTACCCAAAAACTAAAATAGAAAAAGAATTGCCGATTCATTTGGCTGCCTATAAATTAAAGCAGCAAGATCTAGGATTTGAAGCATCACAATATTATGCAGATTTGGTAAGGCAAGATAAGAGCATACCAACTGATTCACTAAGCCAATTCGCTCATAAGCAAGTATTAATTGATGGTTTTACCGAGCTCACATTACCTATGCGTGGTGAGGTTTTGAATGCAATTCATGCAGAAAAAATTGATGTATTTGGCGGAGACTTGTCCCAATCCTTAGATAGGCGTAGTCCATACAAGATTCAAGATGCGAAGTTTAATTACTATCTTCCAACCTTGGATTACACAAATGTGAATCAGATTTATGCTGATTCAAAATTTAACATTAATATTTCTAGTTTTCAAATGGACGGAGCAGTAAACAATAGAGTAATTGACGTAATTGCATCGGGCGGATTTTTGCTAACAGATAAGAAAAATAATTTAGAAAAAATATCGCCAGTTTTTAAAGAAACTACATTCAATACACCCAAAGAATTAAATGAATTGATAGAAAAATATTTAGTTAATACGAATTTATATAACGAAATAAAAGAAGTATTTTTTAATTCAATTTTAAATAAGTTTACATATATAAATCAAGTTGATGAAGTCATCAAATTAGCGCATTAGAATATTTTAATTATGACTTCAATCAATAAAAACTTTATCAATTTAGTGAATCTAAGCAAATTCGGCGGTCCAGGTCCCGCAGTATTTTTGGATACCATCGATTCTGTTTCAGAAATGCTTCAAGAAATTGGCTACCAAACAAAAATATCCTCAAATGTAATATTAAATGATGCAATAAATATTCTATGGGGAGTAGGCTCAGTCTTTAGCCCAACCTACGAAGAAATAGCTGCCATTGCAACGCCAAAGAATTCGATAATTTTTAATATGGAACAGCTGGGAAGTGAGTCAACCTTAGTTACTAGTGAATATCTTAATTTTATTTCGAAATATATAGTTCTAGACTATAACCAGCATAATTTAGATATATTAAATACTACAAATAAATGTGATGGATATGAGTTTCCAATAATACCTTCTAAAAAATTTCTGTTTGATTATCAGTATTCAAATTTAATATCAAAACAATATGATCTTGCTTTTTATGGGATTTTGAATAAACGGCGCGAAGAGTTAATCCAAAAATTAATTGAGCGTGGTCTAACGATAAAAGTCATATCTGGAAAATATGGTTCGGAGCTTTCTAGTGCACTTTTAGATTGTAAATTTGTTCTGAATTTGCATTATTTTGAATCTGCAATATTTGAGGTCGCGCGTTGTTTAAGGCCGTTAGCGATGGGAATGCCAATAATATCTGAGGCGTCAATTATGCCGAAATTCAGTAATTGGAATCTGAGCGGTATTTTATTTGAAGAATATTCAAAATTACCTGATTTAGTTTTAGAGACAATTAATAATGTAGGTAAGGTAATTGATTGTAATCAGAATAGCCTAAGATTTATCAATAAGGTTGAGCATAAAAGTAAATCAAAAAATATTATCGGTGAAATAATTAGTAAATTTTGATAATTATTAAAATTATAAAAATTAATATAGAAATGAAAAAATACTTTATAAGAATTAGGATTTTTTATGCAAATTGATATTAATTCTGCTTTAAAATTTTTAAATGATATTTTTAATTCAAATGAAATTTCAATTAAAAATAAGGATGAAATTGCGAATTATGTTCTTGATTTAAGCTTGAGGGCGAAAGGTTACAACAATTCTCAAAATTTTAAAGTTACAGGTGAAGAATATTTTTTTAAAAATATTTTATCAGTTATAAATCCCATGGTTTGTTTAGATGTTGGAGCAAATGTTGGTGATTATAGTCGTGCACTTCTTGAAATGACCAATGCAAAAGTTTATTCGTTTGAGCCTTTAATTGAACCATTTAATAAGGTTGAGAATTTAAAAAAAGAATTTGGAGATAGAATTATTCCAATTAATAAAGGTGTTGGTGAAAAAAATGAATTTTTGAATATTTATTATAATAAAGATGTTTCTGCGCATGCATCATTTTCTAAAGATGTTCAAGCAGTTCCGTATTTAAATAATAGTTCAGTTGAGTCTATAGAGGTAATAACGCTAGATTCATTTTTTGAAAATTTAAATGAAGTAAATATTGATTTTATAAAAATTGATACTGAAGGATTTGAGTGGGAAGTATTAGATGGAGCAAAAAATATTTTGGAAAAACATAAGCCAAAAATAATCCAAATTGAATTTAATTGGCATCAACTGTTTAGATCGCATACTCTATATACATTTTCTAAAATATTATCGGAGTATAAATTATTTCAACTTTTACCAAATGGAATGATTGAGCGAGATCCTAAAGAACCTTATACAAATATTTTTCATTTTTCAAATTTTATCTTTATAAGAAATGATTATAGTTTTGCTTAAATTTAATTTTGACATTAATGTATTAATTTTCATAAAAACATATTTTTATTTTTTAAATCAATTTTAAATATTCATTCTCTTGGTTTAAAAAATATTAAATTAAAATATAACATCTAAGTAAATATTAAATTATGCAAGATATTTTAATTAAAGCAGATAATTTTGGGGTTGATTGGATAAACGTTAACTTACCATTCCCATGTGAGATTCATTTTCTACGTCCTCGCTATGATCCAAGTGAATTTAAAAATAATGACTCATTCAAGGTATTGCTTATTAATTCAGAGCCTAGTCCTTGGTGCTTATCAGAGGACGAGTTAAGTGAAATTTCTGCGAAGTTCGATTTAATTATTGGGAAAAAAGAAATTCAAGGTGTTGATAACATTGCTGTAATGCCATTTGGTGGATCCTTTGTTCAGGATACTCTTCCAAAAGAACTCGGGTTAAGCAATCTATTATCTATGGGTGCGCATGGATCGTTATTGCCTGGTCATTTATTTCGAATAGCTACTTCTACAAGGATTGTTGGGTTTGCGAGCGAAATATACGAAGTATATAAAAGTAAATATTTTGACGATCATCTAAATAAATTAAATCCTCAAATCTATCCATTCATTGCATCATTGAAAGTTTATCCATTTGAATCAAAAGCTAATATTTTTAAAAAAACTCATAACATAGCAATCGAAAATAATTCTGAATATAACTATTTTACTGAAAAGTTAATTGATTGTTTTAGAACTTTAACTATTCCCATTTATTGGGGCTGTACAAATATTGAAGATCATTTTGATATCCGAGGAATGATAATTATTAAGGATCTCGAAAGTATTCCTACGATAATTGAAAGTATTACGATGAAAGATTATCTTGATCGAATGCCTTATATGATGAGAAATTATGAACTATCTAAATCATACTGGGATGTATTATCAAATATAAAAAATCTTTGTATTAAGTTTTTTTAAGCCAAAATAAATTAGTCCTATCATTATGAAAATATTTTCAATAACTTGTATTAATAATGAGGCGGGCATTATTGAAACATTTGTTCGAGTTAATTCTAAATTCATTGATACATTTATTTTCATTGATGACTCTGTTGACGGTACTTCACAAATTCTTAATCTATTGAAAGATGAGGGTTTTAATATAATATCTTTGTATAGAAATAAGCAGGAAGAGTATAGGCAAGACATATTAATTATGAGTGCAATTAACTATATAGTTGATAGTGGCTTGGAATGTAATTATTTTCTACCATTAGATTCTGATGAATTTCCTGCTTTCAGAAATTTAGATCATGCATCAAATTGTTTATCTAAAATTCCTTTTATGCATATAGGTTTTTATTCCTGGGAAACATATGTGCCAACAGCACTTAATTTTGATGATCTAAAAGTTAATGGATTGATTACTTGTTTCAAAAAACGAGTTTACGAGGGTATACGCTATGAGAAAATTGCTATTCCGTTTGATCTTGGTAAAGAAATTATTGTTGGTCCTGGGGCGCACACAGCGAGTTTGAAAAATGGGGGGGCTCTATACCGCTATTTATTGCCAATTAAATTAGGACATTTTCCTGTTAGAAGTGCTGCACAAATAATATTGAAAAATTTAACAGCTGTTTATGGTTTGCTTCGAAAAGATAATCGTCTTAAATATGAAGGCCTTCATGTTTTTGAAATTTTAAAAAAGCTTGATGATTCTTCTTTTGATCTGTCCTTATATGATTTGCAAAATACTGCTTATATATATGCAAATAATAGTAATATTAAGGAGTTTAATTTAGGTGATCCACCACTTTGGATTGATTCCTATTCATTGCATTACACGTCTTTTTCTTCGTTAAGTGCGTTAAAAATTTTATCTTCTATTTTAGTTAATAGTTGGATTACTCCAATTTCTAAAGATCAAATTAGTGATGTTCTGAATGTTTTTTCGCAATAGTTTTTTTAAAATTATGAAAAATTTGAAATTTATAGTCACTGGCTGCGCTGGATTTATAGGTAGCACATTAGTTGATAGGTTATTAGCTAATGGTCATAAAGTAATAGGGATTGATAATTTCTCAACTGGTCAGCGTCGATTTCTTGAGCAAGCTTTATTGAATCCTAATTTTCAATTGATAGAAATTGATTTACTTAATTTGGATGAATTAAAAAAAGCATTGATTGGTGGTGATGCTGTATTTCATTTGGCGGCTAATGCAGATGTAAGATTTGGGACAGATCATCCACGTAAAGATTTAGAACAAAACACAATCGCTACATATAACGTACTTGAAGCGATGCGCGCTAATGGTATTAAAAAGATTGCATTCTCTTCAACGGGATCTGTTTATGGTGAAGCTCCAGTTGTGCCTACTCCAGAAGATGGGCCATTTCCGATTCAAACATCACTGTATGGCGCTTCAAAAGCTGCGGGAGAGGGATTAATTTCTGCTTATTGTGAAGGTTTTGGATTTCAGTCATGGATATTTCGTTTCGTCTCTATTCTTGGTGAGCGTTATACCCATGGTCATGTATTTGATTTTTATCAGAAATTAAAAGCTGATCCTACGCGACTGCCAGTACTTGGAAATGGTAAGCAGCGCAAATCCTATTTGTATGTACAAGATTGTATAGATGCTATGTTGCTTGCAATGGATAAAGCAACAGAGAAAGTTAATGTATTTAATTTAGGTGTTGACTCTTATTGTGAAGTGAATGATTCAATAGGATGGATCTGTAAAGAGCTTGGCGTAGAGCCGTCACTAGAGTATTCAGGTGGTGAGCGAGGCTGGATTGGTGACAATCCCTTTATTTTTTTAGATACAAAAAAAATTCAACATTTAGGATGGAAGCCTAAGCTCGGAATCCAAGAGGGTGTGATTAAGACGGTTAACTATCTACGAAAAAATGAGTGGGTATTTGAATCGAGAGTGCATTGATGCGAGTTTGTGTTCAAGGACTTTGGCATTTAGGATCTGTGACTGCGGCATGCCTGGCTTCTGTTGGTCACGAAGTAGTAGGTCTTGATGCTGACGTTAATACAATTACTAATTTATCGAATGGTCATGCCCCGCTATTTGAGCCTGGTTTAGACGATTTGCTAAGTGCTGGCATCGCTCATTCAAAGCTGAATTTTACTGCTGATGCAAAAAAAGCTTTAGTTGGTGTTCAAGTTCTCTGGGTTGCATTCGATACGCCCGTTGATGACGATGATCAGGCAGATATTGATTTTGTTAAGAATCAAATTATAGCTGTCTTGCCCTACCTTGAAGATAGCGCAATTGTCTTAATTTCTTCTCAAATGCCTGTAGGCTCTGTGAGAGAGTTAGAAGTTTTTACACAAGACAATTATCCCAATAAAGATATTGGATTTGCTTACTCGCCTGAGAACTTGCGCTTAGGTAAAGCTCTGGATGTATTTCTAAAACCTGATCGAATCGTAGTTGGATTTCGTCTAGAGGCGCATCGAATAATCTTACAAGAATTGTTATCTCCCATTACTGACAAGATTGAATGGATGTCCGTTGAATCAGGGGAAATGACGAAGCATGCAATCAATGCATTTTTAGCGACGTCGGTTACATTTGCAAATGAAATTGCATCTATCTGTGAATTAGTAGGAGCAGATGCCAAAGAAGTAGAGCGGGGCCTTAAAACTGAAGCACGAATTGGTCCCAAAGCATATGTATCACCAGGTGGTGCCTTTGCAGGTGGTACGTTAGCGCGCGATATCGCTTTTTTGCAAATTGAAAGTGATAAACATAACCTTACCACACCACTTTTATCATCTGTGCGTCTGAGTAATGATGAACATAAAAAATGGGTACGTCGTAAATTATGCGACAAATTTACGCACCTTGATGGCATTACGATTGCAATCTGGGGACTCACATATAAAGCAGGAACTGACACGCTACGTCGCTCATTATCTGTAGAGTTATGTGACTGGCTAATAGAGCAAAATGCTCAATTACAGATATACGATCCAGCAGTAAAAAGCCTTCCAGATCGTTGGGAAGGTAAAGTGAAACACTGCATACAAGCTCTTGATACGATCAATAGAGCACAAGCATTAGTAGTAGGAACTGAGTGGCCAGAGTTTAAAGAGGTTGCTAGCAATCTAGCGCAACATAGTCAAACTGATTTAGCAATCGTTGATGCTAATCGGCATTTAAATAAGCATGCGGATGCATTTCATCGAGCAGGATTTACGTATTTTGCAGTTGGTACGCCTGTAAATAGATTGTCTTCATAATGCATAAAAAATTATTAAGCAAAGTTGCCATTATCACAGGAGCTAATCAAGGCTTGGGATTAGAAATTGCACGTAAATATATTGCTGCTGGTGCTGATGTAATGCTTTGTGCGAGAAATAATGCGTTGCTAGAAGAAGCTAAAAATGAATTATTGCAATCTGCATCAAGGGATCAAAGAATTTTAACTTTTAAAGCAGATATATCGGTAGAAGAGGAAGTAAATAAACTCGTAAATGTGACGATCAATGAATTAGGTGGCTGTCACATCTTAGTTAACAATGCGGGAATCTATGGTCCTAAAGGTGAAATTGAAACCATTGATTGGCAAGCTTGGATAAAAACCATTGAAGTTAACGTAATGGGATCAGTCATGATGTGTCGTGCGGTATTGCCTTATTTTAAAAAGCAACAGTACGGCAAAATCATCCAGTTGTCAGGTGGTGGGGCAACTAACCCTATGCCGTATTTGAGTGCCTATGCTGTATCGAAGGCTGCGATTATTCGTTTCATGGAATCGTTAGCGGAAGAAGTTCGAGGAACGGGAATTGATATTAATGCCATTGCGCCGGGTGCATTAAATACAAGAATGTTAGAGGAAGTTCTAGAAGCAGGTCCAGACAAAGTAGGTAAGACTTTTTATGAACGCTCATTACAACAAAAGCAGAGTGGCGGTGCAGGATTAGAAAAAGGTGCAGAGCTGGCACTTTTTTTAGCGAGTTCTGAGAGTGATGGTATTACAGCAAAATTAATCAGTGCGGTATGGGATAACTGGGAACAATGGCCTAAGCATATAGGTGCATTAAATAAGAGTGATGCTTATACATTACGCAGAATCGCTGGTCGTGAGCGCGGCATGGAGTGGGGCGATAAATGATAGATAAAAATAACGCTGCTTCCCAACCATTTGGCGTAGGAATAATTGGCTGTGGATTAATAGGACAAAAGCGAGCAAAGGCATTAGGTCATAGCGGCAAGTTAGTCGCTTGTGCTGATGTTGATATGAAGCGTGCGAAAAGCCTAGCAGACAAGCATGACGCAAAAGTTTATACAGATTGGCGAGAGCTGATTCAAGTTGATGTAGTAGAAGTCGTGATCGTATCCACATTGCATGATTCTTTAGCTGAAATCACACGTAGTGCTGTTGAGGCGGGTAAGCATGTACTTGTAGAAAAGCCTGCAGCACGGTCTGCTGCAGAGTTAGAGTCAGTGATTGCGGCGGCGGCTAAACATAATGTCAAAGTGCATGTGGGATTTAACCACCGTTACCATAAATCTTTACAAAAAGCGAAAGAGATCGTTGATTCAGGAGTGCTTGGTGAGTTGATGTTTATCAGAGCGCGCTACGGTCACGGAGCACGATTGGGCTATGACAAAGAATGGCGAGCTGATCCAAAATTATCAGGTGGTGGTGAATTAATCGATCAGGGTCCGCATTTAATTGATTTATCGCGCTGGTTTTTAGGTGAATTTACAGATGTGCAAGGCTTTGCACATACCTATTACTGGGATATGCCAGTTGATGATAATGGATTCATGCTACTTAAAACAGCAAAGAAGCAAACAGCATTTTTACATGCGTCATGTACGGAATGGAAAAATCTATTTTCTATGGAGATCTACGGCAAGCAAGGTAAGTTAGATTTATCAGGTTTGGGTGGAAGCTATGGCCTAGAAAAAATCACCTGGTACAAGATGCTTCCTGAGATGGGGCCACCTGAGACTACATCGTGGGAATATCCTATGGCAGATGATTCATGGGAAAGAGAAATGGATGAATTTTTTGAAGATATACGGAGTGACCGTATTCCTTCTGCAGGACTGACTGATGCCTACGCAGCATTAAAGATTGTAGAGGCGATCTATAAGGAGTCTGGCTATGATCATTGCGCGTAGTCCATTAAGAATTACGTTAGGTGGAGGAGGAACAGACCTTCCATCTTATTATCGTGATCATGAAGGATTTTTAGTCTCTGCAGCGATTGATAAGTATGTCTATGTCAATGTCATGCGTCCATTTACAGAGGGCATATTTCTTAAATACTCTCAACTGGAGCATGTAGAAAAAATTGATGAAGTAAAGCACCCGATTATTCGTGAAGCAATGCGAATGTTAGGTTTTAAAACGCCGCAAGTTGAAATCACTACCCTAGCAGATATCCCTGCAGGCACAGGCTTAGGTTCGTCAGGTAGTTTTACTACAGCATTATTAAAAGCTTTGTATACGCATAGAAAGCGGCACTTGCATCAAGAAGAATTGGCTGAATTAGCGTGTCATATTGAGATAGATAAGTTAGGTGAGCCAGTTGGTAAGCAAGATCAATATATTGCTGCTGTTGGTGGGGTGACTTGTTTTACGTTCCATAAAGATGACAAAGTCACAGCTACTCCTTTAGGTCTAGACATGGATACGATGTTTGACTTAGAAGACAACTTACTCTTATTTTTTACAGGATTTTCTCGTAGTGCGAGTGGTATTTTGAAAGACCAGAACGTTAAGTCACAACAAAACGATGGTGAGATGTTGAAAAATCTTCACTACGTTAAAGATTTAGGCTATCGAAGTCGTGACGCACTGATCGATGGGAACACTCAGCTGTTTGGTGAATTAATGCATGAGCATTGGGAGCATAAAAAGCGACGTTCAGGTGGAATGAGTAATCCACAAATCGATGAATGGTATGCATTGGGTATGAAAAACGGGGCTGTAGGTGGCAAACTGGTTGGTGCGGGTGGCGGTGGCTTTTTAATGTTTATGGCGCAAGATAGAAATAAACTTCGTCACGCCATGGCAGCTGCAGGATTAGAAGAAGTGCGCTTTAAATTTGATTTTGAAGGCACCAAAGTAGTCATGTCTTCTTAATGCAATCCAAGATGTTTTCTGTGGCGATACTTGCTGGTGGACTTGCAACACGACTTCGTCCGATTACAGAAACAATTCCTAAAGCGTTAATTGACGTTGGAGGTAAGCCTTTCATTGTTAGGCAATTAGAGTATTTACGATCACAAGAGATACGCCGTGTTGTACTTTGTATTGGTCATCTTGGTGAAATGATAGAAGCTGAAATCGGTAATGGTAAGAGCTTAGGGTTAGAGGTAGTGTATTCAGCAGACGGCGATGTTTTACTGGGTACTGGTGGGGCTTTGAAGAAAGCACTACCAACACTTGGTGAAGATTTCTTCGTGCTTTATGGCGACTCTTTTTTACCGATCAATTTTTTAGAAGTACAAAATGCCTATATCAATCAAAAAAAACCAGCATTGATGACTGTATTAAAGAATGCAAATCAATGGGACAAAAGTAATGTTGAATTTAGAGATGGGCAATTAAAAGAATATAACAAGCATGCGCCTAATTCAGAAATGCATTACATCGATTACGGGTTAGGTGTTGTAAATTCAAAAGCATTGAGTACTTATTCAATGAATCAATCATTTGATCTTGCAGATTTTTACGGTGCCTTATCGCAAAAAGGTCAATTAGCTGGATGTGAAGTGCATGAACGGTTTTATGAAATTGGCTCCCATAGTGGGCTAAAAGAAGCTGAAGAATATTTTAAAGTTAAGGAGCAGAGATGAATTACGCAGAAAAGCATATGGCAGAAGCCGCAGAGATCATAAGTAAAATTGATGTCAATGCAATAGAAAAAATGGCTGATCTTTTAGCGACAGTGAAAAAAGAAGAGGGACGCATTTTTTTCTTAGGTGTAGGTGGTAGTGCAGGAAACTGCTCACACGCTGTGAATGATTTTCGTAAAATCGTAGGAATAGAGAGTTACGCGCCGACTGACAATGTGTCGGAACTCACTGCACGTACTAATGATGATGGATGGTCAAGTGTCTTTGTTGAATGGTTAAAGATAAGCAAGCTACAAGCCAAAGATGTCTTATTCATCTTCTCTGTAGGCGGCGGTAACTTAGAAAAAAATATCAGCCCTAATCTCGTTGAGGCAATTAAATTAGCAAAAATAGTCGGTGCAAAGGTAACGGGCGTAGTAGGGCGTGACGGTGGCTATACAGCACAAGCAGCGGATGCTTGCGTCATTATTCCTACTGTGAACACCGAGACAATTACCCCACACTCAGAGGCATTTCAAGCAGTAGTCTGGCACTTGTTAGTTTCCCATCCTAAGCTGAAAGAGCACCAGACCAAATGGGAATCTGCAGTTAAATGAAAAATCAACATAAGTTAAAGTAAATGCGACGTGCAGTTTTTTTAGATAGGGATGGCGTCATTAATCGTGCTGTCGTCAAAGATGGCAAGCCCTATCCGCCAGAAAACTTAGCTGCTGTAGAAATTTTGCCAGGTGTTCACGAAGCATTAGAAGCTTTACATGCAGAAAATTGGTTATTGATTGTTATTACAAATCAGCCAGATGTGGCGAGAGGCACAGTAAAGCGTGAGGATGTGGAAGCGATAAATCAACATCTTCATGATAATTTACCGATTGATGCATTTCGTACTTGTTATCATGACAATGAAGATAAGTGTGATTGTAGGAAGCCTCTGCCTGGTGCGTTATTAGCAGCAGCAAAAGACTACGATATTGATTTGCCGTTGAGTTACATGGTGGGAGACAGATGGCGTGATACACAAGCAGGGGAAAGAGCGGGTTGCAAAACAATATTTATCGATTATGGTTATTTAGAGCCTCAGCCTGAAAAAATAACCCATCGAGTGAAATCATTACAAGAAGCTGCACAAATTATTTTAGGAAAAAAACATGAAGAAAATTGAAGATCTAAAAGTTCAGATATTTGCCGATGGAGCAGATAAAGATGGCATGTTAGAGATGTATGCAAAGCCATTTGTAAAAGGACTTACAACGAATCCAACGTTAATGAAGAAAGTTGGCATTACTGACTACCGTGCATTCTGTAAAGACATACTGACCCACATAAAAGATAAGCCGCTATCGTTTGAAGTGTTCTCAGATGATTTTAGTGAGATGGAACGTCAGGCCATGGAAATTGCAAGCTGGGGCGAGAACGTCTATGTCAAGATCCCAGTTACAAATACAAAAAAAGAGACTTGCTATGCGCTAGTGAAAAAGCTAGGAGAAAAGAAAGTCAAAATGAACATCACAGCGCTCATGACGCTTGAACAAGTAAGGGATGTTGTTGCAGCATTAAATCCAATTATTCCAAGCTATGTATCCGTGTTTGCAGGACGAATTGCAGATACTGGTCGTGATCCAGTGCCGTTAATGGCTGCTGCAGTAGAAATGCTGAAAGTTGCTCCAGCATCTGAATTGATATGGGCAAGCCCAAGAGAATTACTAAATATATTTCAAGCAGATGAGATAGGCTGTCAAGTTATTACAGTTACGAACGATATATTGAAGAAACTATCACTTGTAGGATATGACTTAAATGAATATTCGTTAGATACAGTGAAGATGTTTTATAACGATGCAGTAGCAGCAGGATTTAAGCTATGAATTTTAAATAAATAATTTTTTGGATAAATAAAATATGAATACTCAAAATTTAAACACTCAAGAATTTACAACTGATTGGTTTAATAGCGTTAAATCAACTTGGGAAATTTTACTTAAACAACTAAATTCAAAAAATATTCTTGAAATAGGATGTTATGAAGGTGCTAGTACCTGCTTTATGATAGACACACTTGCAGCACAGCACGATATTTCATTACATTGTGTTGATACTTGGCAAGGTGGTATAGATCATGGAAAAAACAATCCTGATTTTTTAAATATAGAAAATAGATTTAAAAATAATGTAGAAATAAGTATAAAAAAAGCAAAATACAAGGTTGATCTCAATATTCACAAGGGATATAGTGAAAATAGATTGCCGGAACTACTATCAAGTGGTAAAGGTTCATTTTTTGATTTTATTTATATTGATGGCTCACATGTGGCTGCTGATGTACTCTTTGACGCAGTATGTTGTTTTAAATTATTGAAGGTAGGAGGTGTTATAGCTTTTGATGATTATCTTTGGAGTGATCCTAATTCTAATGGAATTAATCCAATACTTTGTCCAAAAATAGCAATCGATGCATTTACTAACATTTATTGCAATAAAATTCGTAGCCTTAGTGCTCCACTCTATCAATATTACGTTCAAAAAATTAGTAACTAATATTGTATCAATATTTTCAAAAATATACTTTACTTATGTACTTCATCCTAATTTGATCTAGGGTTTAAAATTTAAAAAATATAATATTTCTAAATATATATTCTAATAAATTTAACAATGAGAATAATCTTAAATAAGATCGACTGGGCTATTCAAAAATAAGATTAGTTAAGATTCCATATGTCAAAACTAATTTTTGTTGAAGAATTCATTTATCTATTTTTTTAGGTAAGTTTTTATTAATCATTTTTCATAATTTTATTCATCTTATTTGGCTTCAAAGTGAGGTTCTAATAAAAGATCTAAAAAAATTTTATACTAAATATACTTCTAATAATGTTATAAAGTATATATTAAATTATCCAGTATAAATAAAAAATTTTTTTATGCAGTGATATATATGAATCAAATGCTAACTAATGATTTATAAAATTTTGATCTATAATTAATTGCAGTGTAAGATAAGAATTTATATTTAAAAAGAAGGTAATTTGCCCTCTCAAAATAGAAAATATGATTTTAGGTTAAGGTGACAATCCCAGAGAATTATTAAAAGAATTTGTTAATTTAGAGAATAATTTTGATATTGAAACTCAAACTAATTTATCAAAATTTTTTTATTTAAAAAATCTAACATATACGAATTGTATTATTTTCTAATAGATAAGTATTATGGGTTGTATTGGAATTTTGAGCTAAAAAATTGTTATATCCCATATCTTGGCTAATATTTGCATAACCTAAATTAAATAAATAATCTATCAATTGAAGTTTAGAGTCTTTAAACCAATCAAAATCCCATGCTTCAAATATAATTGGTGGATAGCCATTTTTCATTAGAAAATTGTGGGCTCCTTTCAATGCTTCAATTTCATGACCCTCTATATCAAGCTTAATTAAAGCTACTGAGTCAATTTTTTCTGTCAATGAATCTAGAGTTTTTACTTCAGCTGGAATGTAACTTTTAATAGATTCATTTGGGAAATCAAATCTATTTGAGTTAATGGCAATTTTCTCAATTGAGTATCCTCCAACATTCCAGCACTTGGCATAGTCTATCTCTGGAATTTCTATTTTTGAATTAGATGAGGAAATTCCAAAATTATATGCATTAATATTTGATAATGAATTTAAAAAAATATTTCCGCATAATTGATAAAAAACATGCTTTTGAATTTCAAAAGAAAAGAAGTTGAAATTTTGAAATTTAATTGCTAATGGAATGCTATAACTGCCAATATTCGAGCCTATATCTAATACAGATTTATTTTTACTATTAGAAAGAATGAAGTCACTAACTTGTTGTACTGGAAGTTCATGGTAGCCTTCAGTAAGTAATATCTTACCAAGTGCATCAGGGGTGGACCATATCATATATTTTCCAGAAGCACACTCAATTATGCTGACTTTTGGATTCATAGCAATTTCCTTCAAATTTGAGTTTTATGTCGTATCCAAAAATTTTATTTAAATTGTAAAAATTATTTATAATTTTAAAAAATAAAATAAATTTATTTTGAATGTTCGATTAATATTGAATTTATCAATATTTTAAATGCAATATTTGATTATTATAATAATCAAATATTGCAAATCAATTTATGATTAAATCTTTCTTAATTGCGTATAAAGGTAAAAGTCCTGAACTTCGTTTTGCTCTACTTTAAATGATCCGTTGAATCCATACATCTTTGCATTGCTACGTTCATCAAAATAATAGGTAAATGTATCGTGTGCGATGAAATTAACATGAGTTGGATCACGAAATAATTCAGGGTGTGGATATACTGGTGTTCTCGAATAGAATAAACCACCTTTTTTTAATACGCGATAAATTTCATTCATTAATATAACGAATGGAAATCTTCTTTCCGGCATGTATATAACTCGAGGAATATGCTCAATGAAATCAAAAGCACTCACCGCATCAAAATAATCAGATTCAAATGGAATGCTTTCTACTGCCAAATCAGCTACTTTAATATTTTGATTATCAGGGCTATTTCGAATGTCAATACCGTAAATTAAATCGGCGTTGTATGGGTTACGAGGATTAGTTCCGCAGCCTAGATCGAGAGTTTTTGAGGTCATTGTTTATATATTTATGATTATTCTATAATTAAAAATAAGATATTTTTACTATACCCATTCAATTGGTACATCTAATCCAACTGATTTTAGTAATTCTTTGCGCTGCTGCTTCAATTGTGGGTTAGGTGCAGGCCATCTTCTATAGATGTAAAGATAATCAGCAATTGCTAAGCTTCCCTGTGCTCCATCGCTAGTTCCTCTTCGATTACCAGTATTCACATAATCTTTGTATATAACAGGTCCGTTAATATCAATATGACGGAAATCTGATCCTGAAAGCACGTTCAATAAAAATTCCCAGTCATCTAAAGAAGCTAGGTGAGAATCTTGCTGGCGATTTTTAAGTGAAATGGCAGGGTAGAGGCAGGTGTGGTTATGAATGAAGTTCTTTACATAGACATCTTCAATTTTTCTATCTTTAACACTGATGTCTGTTGTCTTTGTACTTGCTGAAGGATTTTCTCGATCTTCTTCTATGACTCTAAAATTTGTATAGAGAACTTCATTTGGAAACTTGTCGCAAAAGGTTTTTACTTTCGCTAAAAAATCAGGAAGTAGTGCATCGTCATCGTCTAAAAAGAGAATGCGCTGTCCTCGTGCAATAGAAATTCCAATGTTTCTACTTTCTGTTGGGCCAGACTTTCCAGTTCTTTTAATAAACGTGTCGGTTTCACTAAGATTAGTTGCTGCGACTGCGAAAGATTCCGCATCGATTTGATCTGCCACTACTATGATTTCTACATCTTTAAATGTATTGGCTTTAATTGACTTTAAGGCTCGCTCCAGTAATGCTGGCCTTAAATGCGTAGGCATGATGATGCTGAAATAAGGCAATTTCATTATGTTTCATCCACTCGAACAATATCTTTTTATAATTTAATGCCATTTTTATATTTTATGGCTTGTAATCAATACAAATATAACTATAAATTTTTAAAAATGTAAGTTTATTCGTCATTCATTTTTATAAATTTAAGTGTTTTATTTTTTAGTTATTATTAATTAGGCAATTCTAATCACACGCCAGCCTTCACGTGATTTTCTGAGTCCAAATTTCCAAGTCAGACCATGTCTTTTTGAAAACTGAATTGCTGCAACTCGAGCACTTTCAGCTTTTTGAGCCTCTGTTATTAATATGCTATCACCCACATCCATATCGCTAAAAGGATAGCGGCTACGCATTTCAATCACCATTTCTGGAATTTTCTTTTCAATAGCAAACATAGTGGTCTTCTCCCAAGAAATCTTCTTGAGCCAATGATCGACCGTAACGTTTGAATCTTTAGATGTTGCAGAGCTAGTCGACAATGAAAAAATAATATTTAAAAAAGCCTAAAGAAATTTCAAGTACTGACGAATTAAGTCTCGATATCCGTAAATATAGTGATTAGCCATTTATATATGTATTAAAAAATTTATTTATGAAAAATTTGAATTCTTTAACAACGTTACTAGATTACTTGATTACATCGTTACTACTATAGCTATTTTCTTGGATGAATATTTTGTTATATTCAAGCCAAGACTATAAAAGTTTTATAACTTGCTTCGCATTTTATGAACTCGCTAGATTACTGCTTGTTATTGCAACCAGTAAGCAGCATTAAATGAAATTACATAATTTTTATGTGAATTTTATTTTGAAATTAATTTTAAATACTGAGTTAACTCAATAGAGAGAAAAATCATGGCTTCTAATTATTCGCTTCTGTCAACAGATCAGATTAAGCAACTTGCTCAAGATGAAATTGAAGCAATTACAAGTGCTGATATAGCCAGTTTGAACACGAGACAAATCGCTGCATTTGTTTCGGATCAAATTCCATTTCTCTCTACTACTAGTATCGCCGCATTAACGACTGCGCAAGTTAGGGCAGTTGCAGCGCTTAATTTATCCAGCTTTACATCTGAACAAATTGCGATAATTTCAAGTATCCAAGTTACTGCTTTAACGACGGATCAACTCAGAAGAATAACTACAGAACAAATTATTGCATTAGAAACCAGAGATATTGCAGTTCTTACGACAATTCAAGTTGCATCGCTTTCAACAGATCAAATTGCAATTCTTACTACCGATCAAGCTGCCGCATTTACTACAACACAAGTACGGTCGCTTACAACCGATCAAATCAAAAAAGTTACAACTGAGCAGATAGTTGCATTGAGCAGTGCACAAATTGGCACCTTGACAGCAGCTCAAATAGCAAAAATGTCGACTGATCAGATTACAGCAATTGAAACACGTGATTTAGCCGGTTTGACTACAGCACAAATGCGTCTGTTAACAACTGATCAAGTCAAAAACTTGTCTTTAGATCAGGTTATTGCATTAAATAGTACTCAGATTGCTGCCTTTACGACGGATCAAGTTGTAAAAATCTCTACGGATCAAATTTCTGCAATTGAGCTGCGCGACATACAAGCTATAACAACTGCGCAATTAATCGTTTTATCTAGCGATCAAATTCGTATTCTTTCAAGTGATCAAGTTGCTAGATTGAGTACCACACAGATTCGCTCCGTGACTACTGATCAAGTACAAAAGTTAACCACAGAACAGGTTGTGGCTCTTACAAGTGCTCAAGTAGCCGCAATGACTAGTTTGCAATTGTCAAAGATGACAACGGATCAAATTGCTTCAATTGAGCTTGTTGATTTAGCTGGGCTGGTTTCAACACAACTACGAGGACTTTTAACTGATCAGGTGAAAAATTTAACCTCTGATCAGCTTGTAGCGTTAAATACAGCGCAGTTCAATGCTTTGACTACTGATCAGGTGAAAAATCTGACAGCAGATCAATTAATTGTTATAGAGACACGTGATTTAGTAGCGATGACCTCTTTGCAACTGCGTGCAATTGCAACAGATAAGATTGGTTCGTTGACAAGTGATCAGATCGCTGGATTAACCACTCTACAAGTTTCTTCTCTCACTACAGATCAGGTTAGAAAATTAACTTCTGATCAGATTGTTGCTTTGAATAGCAAGCAATTTGCGGCAATGACCTCAAGTCAGATCGCTAGAATAACGACTGATAATGTGTTGGCTATTGAGATAGCAGATTTAGCTGGTTTGAATTCTACTCAGTTAAAGGCGATGTCGACTGATCAAATTCAGAAATTGACTTCAGATCAAATTGTTGGATTAAATTCATTACAGATAAATGCATTGACTACTGATCAGGTGAAAAATCTGACAGCGGATCAATTAATTGTTATAGAGACGCGTGATTTGGTAGCGATGACCTCTTTGCAACTGCGTGCAATTGCAACAGATAAGATTGGTTCGTTGACAAGTGATCAGATCGCTGG
>JAULBY010010647.1:0-24497 GCA_032358315.1 Ophiocytium majus
GGGGGGGTAGAGGAGGGTGGGGTGGGGGGGGGGGGAGGGGAGGTGGGTGGGGGGGCGGGCAGCTCGGGTTCAAGGGTGTGGGGCGTGCTCTACGGCCGCTGCAAGCTTTTCCCAGCGCCTGTCACACGCAAACGCACTACAGCCTTGGGCGACGCTTGGGGCCTGCACCCTGTGCCGCCTCTGGGGGGAGGTAGGGGGGGTAGGAGGGGTGGGGGAGGTTAGGGGAGGCGAGGGGTGGGGAGCAAGGGTTTGGGGCCTGCTAGACCGCTGTCGTCAGGGATTGTGCACCCGAGGCCTGCTGATACTGGCAGGCGCAGCTGTAAAAGCATTTTAAGCCCGCTAGTTTTTATCAAGAAACTTTGAAAATAATACATCTTTTTCAACCTCTTGGTTTATAATAAAATATAACTGGCCACCCTTGGGACGTACTAGTAGCGCCCCAGGATGCGATGAGCCGACATCGAGGCGCCAAACCTCCCCGTCGATGTGAACTCTTGTGAGATCAATGCTTTAACCAATTAAGCCATTCTGACTTTTAATTGGATAAACAAAATTTGAAAAGATAAACGAAATTCAATGCATTGTGATTTTTTAGCCTCTGCATGAAAGTGGGAAAAATTTTACATGGGAGCAGCCAACACCTCGTGGCACTTGTATTTCCAGTGCGATGATACTGCACGTATTACCATATACTTTGTTCAAGTACCTTCAGGAGTACACCAGTATATCCGGTGTCCGCCCCCAAGCCATGGGGGCAGGGGAGGTGAGTGGGCGGGTGGACAGCACGTTCAAGGGCGTTTCAAACGTGCGAAAAAAAGTCTGTGCCCACTGACCCAGGCTAATACCGCGGTGCTACACCGCACACACACTCAACGCCGACACGTCTGCTGTGCCGATAATAAGTACTTCTTAAAGTATAATTGGGCGGCAACAGCCCTACTTTATCAACGGCATCAACCACACTCGTGCCACTCCTAATGACATCGTACCCACCTCCAACGCCAAGGCGCCAGTTGAGCACGTCGTCACTGACGCTGGGCGACGCATAGGGGCGCGCAATGGAGGCGGGAAGCCCCGAGCCGGCCGCGCCGCCGCCACCTCCCACCTGCACACGGCAGCGGCGGCGGCACCAGTGCATGCAGTTGAAGTTCACATAATTAAAAGTTTAGTACAGAGACGTGGGGTGATGCGCGCAGGCGCAGCTGGGCTGTAGATCAAGGGCTAACACAGGCGCCGGCGGCAGAGCCGCAGCGAGCCGGACATAGAGGGGCCGCAACTTCACTTTTGAAGTTTGTGTATGCAGCCCAGAGACACGCAGTCATGTGCGCACCGTTACCAAGTATGAGTAGCCTGATTGGGCGGGCAGGGTGCGCTCAGCAGCAGACGTGCGCGTTCGCATCCAGAGAGGGTGCGCTGGCGTCTGCAGCGGAAGAGTGGCTGGCTGGCCCGTCGTCAAATGTCTTACTGTCTAACTCAGATGTACTGTGCTGCACTTGAAGTTGAGGTGCAATGACATGCAGGTTCAATGAGTCTACGGGTGCGAGGCTGCCTGCAGGCGGGCCAGCAGCTGGAGCAGGACACCCACGGGCCCCTGGGGGCCAGCATACTTTGAAGCACTTTGAACTAGCGCCACACTTCTCGTCATAGCAGGCGAGTATACAAAGTACAACATGTGCCAAGGGGCCAATTACTTTTGAAACACGACGGCAGTTACAGCGTAACTGCTGCGCACCCCCCGTAGTTGAATCAGCAGCCGGAGCAGGGCGACAACATCACCCCGAGCCAGCGGACTTTGCAGTAACACAGCTCCCCTATTCATCCCCTTGGTATCTACCCTTATACCAGTACCGGCACTTGTAAGTGCTTCTGAAGTATGACGTGTCAAGTTTGTTACTGGGCGGACTTCTTTGGAACAGGACGACAGTTACGGCGTAACTGCTACGTGCCTCCCCGTAGTTGCCGGCCAGCACACTTTGCAGCAGTGCGACACTCCTCGTCATCCACAGGTATGTGCGTACATGGCGTAAAAAGAAGTGTGCTGCCGGGCCGATCATTTTATGACAAATCAGCGGTTTCGGCGTCAGTGCTACGCACCTCCCCATAGTTGCATGCGAGCAGCTGCAGCAGGCCCACCACGGGCCCCCGCACCAGCTTGCCCGGGGCGACTGCCACACCGCCATGTGCCGTCGCGTCGTCACCCCCCGCACCCGCAGGCGCAACCACCTGTGCAGCGGTAATCACAGACAAAGGTGGGTGTGAGGCACAAAACAATTGCTAGCACCCACTTGACATTTGTTGAACTCCATTCACAGGTTTTGGGATCGCAGTTGTGAGGGTTCCGCGCGGCATTTTTGTTTGTGTCTGGCCGTTCCGAGTTGCATACCACTAAAGCAGTAGCAGGCCATCGTGCAGTGGCCATCGCAGATAAAAGCGGGTGTGAGGCACGGAAAGAGACTGTTTTGTTCTGAAGTACTTGAAGTAATTGCCCGGAGCTGAAACTCGGTACCCGTCACTGGGCGCCACCGCAACGTGCCCCCCACATTGTACACCGCACCCGCAGGTGCAGTCATCACAGATGACGGTAGGTTGGGGTACCAGATCAGGTACCGTCTGGTACCGCAGTACTCTTTTTTTTGGGGGCTGGAACTTGTATCACACATGGTGCATGTCAAAGCAGAGGGCCCTACAGATGGGGCACGGACAGCGGCAGCAGCCCCGCAGCAGCTGCCTACAATGTAGACAGATGATGGGGTCGGCTAGCTCGACTGGCATCGGCTTAGCTGGCAATCCGACAAGCTTGTCCGGGCAACACAGCCATCAGCACCTACTTGATCTAAAATGATTACTGGATTTTGCTCTCAAGTTCGCGGCAGCAGTATTTGGCCAGGAAAAGGCACCTCAAATTCGCCCGAGTGCTTGGCGGCGGACGCTCCCTGGCGCCACCAGCACCTGCCCCACAAATGCTTGTTTTGGCTCACCATTTCGGCCAAAAAGGCACCTCAAATTTTGCCTAAGTGCTTGCCGACGGAGGCCCCTGGCACACCTACTCCGCGGTTACTCATTTTGCTCAAAACGCCACCGAAAACTCACCTCAAATTCGCTCGAGTGCTTGGCGACGGAGGCCCCCTGGCGCAGCAGCGGACGCAGCGGCAGCGCGACGGTGCCGATGTGCAGCTGCGCATCCGCATCCCAGACGTCCATGAACAGCGACTTTGTCGCCATGTAGCGCACAAAGTGCGCCACCTCCGATGGCTGTGCACGACGACGGCAACAACGCAAAAAAACATGCACGGGAGGCATCAGCAAACTTGTGTCAATAACAGTATGTGTGGCATGTAGTACTTCCAAACTATAATTGTATGGCAGGTACTTTGTGGTGTACTACCGCATCTGTTGATGGCGGCGACAGCACAAGCGTGATGGTGACGTCAACAAAGAGCAATTTTGTGGCCGTGTAGCGCACCTGATGCGCCGCCTGCAGTGGCTGTGCACGATGACGGCGACAATGCAAAGAAACAGCATGTGCGGGATGGCGGCACCAGCAAACTACTACCTGCGTAAACGCTTGTGAAGTGTATACTTCGAAGTACTACTTGTTGTATGTAATCTTGTGCTTCAAAGTTATGAGTTATTGTTAGATGCATGATCATGCGGTGCGGCACGGCAGACATGCCCAACGACACACAAAAAACATGTTTGGATGGCGGCAATCAGCGTACAGCAAGTGATGGTGAGGAGCGGCGTGGCAGGCGTAAATGGTGCAGTGCGGCAATGCGCGAGGACTATACTGTTGTCATGCAGCACAGCAAGCGCTGAGTTAAAAGGCGCAACACCATGGCAAACAGAAGTCTGGCGGCATCAGCGCACGGATGACGGCTTTGCCCCCCAACTGCTGTGCTGAGCACGAGAGCATTGCATCCTATCCTCCTCAGTGTCCAATGTCACCTGAGGTGCCCTACCCATCCGACTACTTCAAGTACTTCAGAAGTGCATACAACACCTGTACCAAATATGGTTACTACAACAAGGGACAACACGGTGTCACATGGCTTCGTGTAGGCGGCATTTATGACATGCTCGATCGCCCGCGCGGGCTCGTCGCATGCGCACCTGCATGTATGTATGCATTCACCTACTTCGTATACACTACAAGTGTACTTCGAAGTATACGCATTGATGTAAGTATCATCAGATACCAGAGGGCACCACATACCTGCATGTAGGTAGCATCTATAACAGGCATGATTGCCTGCGCGGGCTCGCCGCGTGTGTAGGAGCATGTATGTGTGCATTGACATGTTCTTCTACTTTGTAGTAGTAGGTACACTACTTGAAGTACGTGCGTACTTCGAAGTATACTCATTTATGTACCTTCATACCTGCATGTAGGTAGCATCTATAACATGCTTTATTGCCTGCGCGGGCTCATCGCGCGCGTAGCCGTTGCTGCCGTCATCCCTTGCCAACAGGCACGGGGCGTGAGAGCCCTCCTCCGCACGGTACGGCGCGCCGCCCCTGGGGGCATCTGGCAGCAGCCGCAGCCTCTCCGTTCGCACTGGCGAACACGTGTAGAACCTGCAATTGACCGCGGCATGTCAAATAGTGTATTTGTAGATTGTTAGTATCGCAACCATGTGGTTTGGCGAACACGTGTGTCACCTGTGATCGACGCGGCGTGTTTGGTGTAGTAGTAGTTTCGGTCATGTGCACTTGTGGCATGCATGAGTCCACGTCGTGCAAGCCCGCATGGCGCAACAGCGTTTTTAGTGTGTGTGACTGGCCCATACATATATGCTCACAACTTAGCACAGGCAATTTCAGGCAACATATACTGGATAGATCACCACACAGGCTTCGGCCTGGCTTTCTGCCCCAGCCACGGGAGTACCTGGGCTCAGTCACCTTTTTGGTTTCTTTCATATACTCAGTAGTCTAGCAGATACTACAGTAGTAGTTCGGCAAACATGTGCGAAAACTGCGATTGACGCCGCGTTCGTCACCGAGAACACATGCGGCGGCAGACTTGAGGCGGCAGTGTGCCTGGACAACATTGACATGCCGTTTGGGCGGGTTCCTCAAGTTGCGTATTGCTCAAGTAAGCCTGAACAGGGGCACTGTGAGGGCAATGCCCGGTGCGTGTACAGTGCACGTGCTGGCAACAGTAGGCGCCGTTGTAGGGTGCAGAGCGGGGGGGTGGTCCCGCCGCTACTCTGCTGCAAGTGCGGAAGTGGCAACTTGTGGACGCACGCCCAGATGATGTGCCACATCTATGTCAAGTCACAGGGACAGCCCCCCCTTTCGCTCCTGCCCACAGGCATACTTCCGAAGTACCACATACTTCTAGAAGTAGTACTTGTTGAAGTACCGGTACAAGCAATGGAGATGCTCAGGTCGATGACCGTTGGCTACGGCAGGAAGGGAGGCCGCAATTCACTTACTGGTAGGTGAGGCGGATGGCGGCGGGGAGCGGCATGCCGGGGCGCTGGCAGCGGTAGCCCGCGAACTGGAGCGTCACTTCGTGCCTCGCCAGTGGGTCAGACAGCTCGCGCGACAGGTCAATGCGCCTCATCGGTGGCTGCGATTACAAGAGTGCAGCAATCGCAGGGCATCACGGTGGCTCAGCGGGTGGCAGCCACAATTGGCAAGTGCACCAGTCACAGGGCGTCGCAGGCGGCACAGTGCGTGCCTGTATGTGTGCTATTGGGGGGGGGGGGGGAAGGGGGGACTACGTTCAGGTTGAGCATCTGGTGCGAGAGACACGTGCTGCATGTCTGAAGTGTCAGCTCTCGATGGCCCAGCCTGTGTGTGGCCTCCGTGCACCAACAGAGCCACCGCTGCCACAGAATTGTCGTTGCTACTGACTGACGCACTCAGGCACTTGCAAAAGCCTGCTCAACAGACGTGTGATCACCGCTACTGGCGTTGTCCATTCAGTTCATACTTGGTGGCTGTGGTTGGCCTGTCACAGCAGTCGTGGTGCACCACGCGCGGAGGCAGTGGGTGTGGGTGCTTCTACCATGGTAGCTGCGGGCACCGTGAGCGTGTGCACTTCAGGCACAGTAAGTAACGGCACTGCCACCCCTCCTGCGCTGTCGCGCAGCACACAATATTGCTGCATCCGCGGCGCACCAAGCGCGTGGGTGCGGTGCTGCTCAACGCTCATGACACACCGTGGCAAGAAACTACTTCTTTGTGTTTAATTTCCCTTGGTCCATGGCACTGCCCCTAATCTCGTCCTGCAACACGACATCCGTGTAGCATGGGTGGCCCCTTTCAGTGCGTGTGCGCCGTGTGCCACAGCCCTCAAACCTCATGGCACTTCTGTATAGTGCAGTAGTTCAATGAAAAAGCATGTCGCCAATTGCACTTTTCCTCTGGCGTGCCCTAGTAGTAACATGTAGCACCACTCACACCTTGTCCGGCGACGCTTATGCCTGCTTGTACGGCTCTGCGCCCAAAACGCATGCGAGAGTTCCAAGCAAAACCTATGTCTTCTATGCTACCGCCGTTACCTTACTACTTCCGAAGCACAAAAAGTATAGGTGATAATGATATTATATCGCTGTACTCCCACCTCCTCCCTTGCCGCGGTGTCGCGCATGACGTCAGTGTAGCCGTGGCGCCCCAGCCTAGTGCGCGCCGCGCGGCTGAGTTCCCGCGCCCCCGCGCCCCCGCCACCCCCCACCACCGCGGCCGTCGGCGAGTAGTCTGCCAGAGGCGCCTGCATGAGCAAGACGGACATTCAGAAGTGACACCGTTGTGACTCAACAGTGCACGTGACGGTGTTCGTAAGCGATGCCGCGCAGTTGTGGGTGCAGCCATCGCGCAGCGGCGCCTTGTGTGGGCGCAACCGCCAGCAGCAGCGGCAGCGGCAGCAGTGGCAGCAGCGGCAGCAGCGGCGGCAGCGGCCCCAGCAGCAGCGGGAGCGGGAGCGGCTGCTCGCAATCCCCAGCCCCAGCACGGCCAGAGCTGCACTGGGCCGGAAGGGTAGTGGTGTGCTGCGCTGCTGCCACCACTACTGTGGCCACCGCCGCTGCTGGCGCCGCCGCCGCATTCCCAGCAGCGGCAGTACTCAGTAGCACTGGCAGCACGAGCGGCGGCAGTGGTGGCAGCAGCCACTGGTGCTGCTGCAGTCGCCGCTGCTGGTGCGCCCGCCGCTGCTGGTGCACCCGCCGCTGCTGCTCCCGTTGCTGCTGCGGCTGCTGCCGCTGCCGCTCCCGCTGCTGCTGCGGCCGCTGCTGCTGACGTCGTTGCTGCTGTTGCTACCGCATGTCTAACAGCGACACCACTCACCACCACTGGCTGCCCCGGCAGCGCACCTGCCTCTGCCACCGCTGCTTGTGCCACTGCCGCTCTGCTGCTGCCGCCTCCGCCCCTGCCGCTGTTGCCACTCCAACCATTGACTGCAACTTCAACTGCAACTTCGACTACCCCCCTCACCTGCGGCTCCGACCCGTGCAGCGGCGCCTGCAGAGACTGCGCGAGCAGAGAGTCGCGCGCCCGAGGCACCGGCACCCCCTGACGCCACTTGTCCCAGTCCGGCGGGCGCTCCACCACCACGGGCGGGACGGCGCCGGTGTCACCGTCGCCGCGCGATGTTGGGCTGTCAGGCTCGGACGGTGTGCTTGGTGACTCTGTGCGGGTGGTTATAAGGGGGGCGGGTTATGCATGGGTCAGCTGGGGTGATTCTATGCAGGCGTTTGTGTGGGGTGGGGTGGGGGGAAGAGATGGCAGCAGATGCATGGTTTAATTGGGGTTGTGAGCGCTGTTGGGCTGTCTGGCTCGGATGGTGTGTGCGGTGACTCTGCGCAGGCGCATGTGTAGGGTGGGGGCAGAGTTGGCAGCAGATGGGTGGGTTAATTCGGGTTGTGAGCGCTGTTGGGCTGTCGGCCTGTGAGGGTGGGCGAGGTGGGTCCGTGCAGCTAGGTGTGTGTGGGCCCGGCAGAGGTGGCAGCAGCGGTGGCGACACAAGCGGTATGTGCATGCACTCTTTTACCTTCGATAAAATGGGCGTACAGCTGTCATGTACTTCAGCAGCGACATTCACACATACGTCAAGTACCTGGTGGCGGCTTGGGCTTCTTGGGCTTGTCCACCTTCTTGGGCGGCGTGCGCACGCGCTTGGCGGGCTTGGAGGGCGGCTCGGGCTCATCAGATTCCTCGGACTGTTCCTCAGACCGTTCTTCAGAAGAACTTTCTTCACTCTCCTCGGACTCCTCCTCGCTCGTCTCGTCCTCGGTGCTGCTGCTCATCAGACAGATGCACATCAAATCAAGAACCACCCCCCCAAACACAATGCTTCAGAAGTAGATGAGGTAAATTGGAGTCACACTGCAAGCAGGGGTGACTGCAGACATCAGCTGCTCAACTGGTGTGTACGCACTGGCAAAGCCGCTGCTGCCACTGAAAGTGACGCCACGCGCGTGCCACCCACGCGCGGGTGAGAGACAGGCAGTCATCTGGGGAGCCCAGCTAAAACGGCGGTGCCACGCTTTTTGCCCAGCAAGTCACAGGCCAGTGCTGCATTATGGACATCATCTCCTGTGGGACCGCAAGGGCGGGTGACTGTCATGCGCGGGGCCAGATACAGTGGCCTTCTGCCATCTCTTTGGCAGACTGAGACAAGGCACAGATTGCAGCATCACACCGGAGACGTGCCTGGGCTCGGGGTCGGGCTGCACCCCCTTGCGCCAGCCCTTGGCATCAATGTCGCTCTCGTCCTCGTCTCTGAGCGGAGACTCATCCTGTTGCACACCAAGTTGAAGTTACAGCCAGACAGAAGTTGAAGTTGAAGTCAGACAGAAGTTGAGGTTTGTATATCAGTAATAGAAACGTGATGGCATGTGCACAAAGTTGATGTTGGGGAACCAGACAGACGTTGAAGTGAGGCAGCAGCAACAGAGTCGCACACCACACATGCGCTCCAGACAATGCGCCAGCACCACACACATCGCAGCAGCTGCAGCAGCAGCAGCAGCAGCCGCCCGCTCTCAGTGCTCATGAGCCTGTGCTCCGCAGCATCAAGTATAGCACTGTACCACCAGGGAGAGAGCTCAGTGGACGACCAGTGGTCATAAGCGGCCCACTCGAATGCGGGTGGTCACCACAAGCAGTGGCGAGCACACATAGTGCCGCTGACAACCACACAGGTGCCAGTGGTGTCTACACTAGAAGGACCTGCTGCATGGAGATGAACGCCATTCAACCCGCGGTGACGCAGGCCAGCGGGAGATGATCTTGCGCGTGGTTTGCCACTTCCACAAACAAACTATAAACCTTTTACTAGTCCTCTGTTAATGATTTTTTACTTGTAAGAAATAAAGCATCACTAGAGCGAAGTACAAGTGCTACTTCGGCGTAAAACATGTACAAGATTAAACCACATAGCCCAAGCATGTGTCAAAACCCGTCTTTCAAACCGAAAAACATACCCACGAAAACTAGAAAACCCCTTGAATAGCAACGCGCGCACATAGCTCACCTGCACGGGCCGCCCCTTGGCATCGAAGCACTGAAGATCAAAGTGAACAGCATTCCCAGGGAGCCCCCCGCGCGACTTGGCGCCGCCGCCGTCTGGCTTGAAGGGGTCATAGTCATCATCGTCATCAGCAAGGGGAGCGTCGCCGGGGGAGTACACAAGATCTGAGGCCACCAGCCGCACGCGCTTGTCCGCCGCCAGCGGGAGTTCAAAGTCCGGGAAGGGGGAGTGGCGGTCGCCTGTGTGCGGGCAGCCACGGCAGCCACGGTAGACTCATCAGGGCACTTCTGAAGTATTACTTGCTGTGAAAAAAACAATTGAAGCCCCGCATGTGCTGCCCCCCCCCCCCGCATGTACCTTTCTCGGGGCGCGGCGTGTTGCGCCTGTCGTACGGCATGTAAAACTTCAGAAGTACAAGGTTGACTTATTAGGACATACCACAGCAAGTAAGCCCTGTTGGTAGTTGTACTCTCAATCACCCCCCCCCCCCCCCCCCCCCCCCCCCGGAGTACGTACCTTTCTCGGGGCGCGGCGTGTTGTGCGGGCGCAGGCGACAACGGTGCCCTGTCCGCGCCCACACACTGATGCGCAATGGCTGCCACGCAACAGCACGGTGTCTACGCCGCCTATTCTGCACAGTGTGAACACTGCCACGTGCGTGGCATCATACGTGTGCCCCCCCATTGCCCCCCGGGCGTGTACCTTTTTCAGCGCGCGGCGTGCGGTATGTTCTGCAGGCACATGCGGGCATTGCCGATGAAACTGTGTGCTTTCAATGCGTGCGCCCCCGTCGCCCATGTGTTCACCTTTCTCGGGGCGTGGCGTGTTGCGCCTGCCGTACGGCATGTAGTACTTCACTGGCAGAAGTACAAGGCATACTTATATCGTACAGCATGTTGTACTTGAGAAGTACGAGGTAGGCTTATTAGGAAATGCTACAGCAGTGCCATGTACACTTCCGATATCACTTGCTGTCGATATACTTCAGAAGTTTTCTCAAACCTCGCATTCATACGAACCTTTTTCGGGGCGCGGCGTGTTGCGCAGGCGCAGGCGGTGCCCGTCGTAAGGCACAAAGACCTGCATGCCCAGCACCACCGACACCCTGCTCGTCGCCAGCTCGTGAGCGGCCTGAACAGCACATGCCGGCAACGCACAAGTGTAGGGTGAAGGGTGGGGTAGGGGTGGAGGGGATTGCACAAGTGTGGAAGGGGTGGCAAAGGGATACGGATGTATCAACATTATGATGCACCATGCTGCACAGCACATGGCGGCACAAGTGGCGGCGGGGCCGGAGGGGGTGGGGGGAGTTAGTGTGGGAGGGGCGGCAAAGGGATATGGTCCATCACATGGTTGCACTACTTGAGGCATGAACGTACTCATACACTGTGCATGGTGTACAAGTGTATCGCGTTCATATGCCAACAAGGCACAAGTGGTGGCAGCGCAGGAGGGGGTGGGGGGAGTGAGTGTGGAAGGATTGGCAATGGGATGTGGTCCATCATAAAATACACTACTTGAGGTATACAAGTAAGTGGACACATGCATGTCGTACAAGTGTACCGCGTTCCTGTGACGGCAAGGCACAGGTGGAGGCGGTGCAGCAGAAGGCAGGGGGAGTGCGTGTGGGACGGGTGGCAAAAGGATATGGCCCATCATATGGATACATCACTTAAAGGTATGAAGTAATGACACACCATGGCATGTCATACAAGTGTATCCTCACCTGTGCCAGGGGGTCCTTGCCGCCGACGTCGCGTGACAAGGTTGGGTCTTCAAAATGATAATAGTGAGTCATGTGTCAGGGACCAGCTTGGCGTCCAGGCGCTGGAGTTGATGACCTCAAACAAGGTGTATTGACTGATTGTGCAACCCGGTAACGAGTACCCACCTGTGCCAGGGGGTCCTTGCCGCCGACGTCGCGAGACAAAGCGACATGCGCGCTCTTGTCAACATGAGTTCAGCAATGGTTGCATTCATTTGCCGTCGACAAGTCCTATGTACAGCGTATATCACCCTCCCAAACTACTACTTCAGAAGCACCTCGTATGTTTTGCTGCAACCCCCTGCACCTGTGCCAGGGGGTCCTTGCCGCCGACGTCTCGCGACAAAGTTGCTCCTTGAAAATTTCTCAAAACTCATGCCAGGGACAGCGTAGCCGCCAGGCATTGGATTTAAATCCAGCAACACAATGGTATATTATAGTTATTGGAATGATTATGCAGCTCGGTAGTGAGTGCGCACCTGGGCCAGAGGGTCCTTGCCGCCGACGTCGCGCGACGACGATACGCGCGCGCTCTTGTCTACATGAGTTCATCGATAGTCGGTTCGTTTGCTGTCGACAAGCAGTATATACAATGGATATCTCACCTTCAAATACAGTGTACTACTGTGGTACCGGTGCACACTTTTTGTGCCACTGTACCCACCTGGGCCAGGGGGTCCTTGCCGCCGACGTCACGAGATGATGAGACGCGCGCGCTCTTGTCTACGTGCTTGGAGCGGACGCGCAGCACGTACTCCACCAGCACCACCAGGGCCACCAGGGGGTGGCGCACAAAGCCGCCGAGGTCCAGGCTGCTCAGCAGGAGCATAAAAACAAGGGGCACGTGGAATGAATTAGCACAAATGACATACTGGTGACTTACACAACGTGAGATGCAGTCGCACAAATAATATACAGGGGGTGGCGCACAAAGCCGCCGAGGTCCAGGCTGCTCAGCAGAATGGTGGAAAACAGGCACACGCATGAGATGCATTAGACAAAAACAATATGCCAGTACCTAACAGGGGGTGGCGCACAAAGCCGCCCAGGTCCAAGCTGCTCAGCAGGAGCATGGAGAAAAGGCGTGAAATGCACGAACACACACAATATACCGGTGCCTTAGAATGCTCGAACACACACAACATACCAGTGCCTGTTGCATGTGAGATGACTTTACACAAAAAATATACAGGGGGTAAGGCGCACAAAGCCGCCCAGGTCCAGGCTGCTCAGCAGGAGCATGGAAAAGAGGCACACGTGAGGTACTTTAGCACAAACAATTAAAGCGGCGACTTACACAGCACCACGTGAGGTGCATTCACACAATCAATGTATCGGTACCTAGTGCAGTACTGGTGAGCGCATGCCTGAGGCATGTTGTATCGTTGGGGTATAAACTGATCGTGTCCGTGTGCCTGGGGCATTGCGGCGAGGCGAGGCGGGGCATGTGGTGCATGTTGTGCGGCACACTGCGCACCGCCGCTTTGCTATGGCGTGCTGTGCAGTGTCTCTTTGTGGTTTCCACACAGAGATGAAACACACACCACGGGGCGCACAGCACTGGTAAAGCCTGCCTGGCGTCAAGTTGACATGCACGTGGCACATTCCTGGCATACACGCCTGCTGCCATGCAAGCTGTGACATGCTCTGCAGCTCCTTTATCGCACAGCGCGACACCGTTTTCACCTTAATATTGATGGCAGGCCTGGCAGCGGCGTCGGTAGGTCTGGTGACAGCACTAGCACAGCACACCATCCTCGCACTTGTTCTCAGCGCATCCAAGTGACTACCTTCATGGCACCACAAATTGACCTGGGCAGGTCCGATGAAGGCATCAACACGCCGTCATCATCTTTGCTCTCCTGCAGGCTGAGCAAACCTAACCGACTAGTGAGTTTGAAGTACAAGTTGAAGTTTACACACTGGCGCACCTTCGATGTTGAAGTGTTTGCAGTCACCTGGGCAGGTCCGATGACAGCTTTTCAGCACGTCATCATCATCATCGCTGCCTGCAGGCTGAGCACACATAATTGTCTAGTGACTTTGAAGTACAAGTTGAAGTTTACACACACTGGAACAATTTCAATGTTGAAGTTTTAAAAAGTTTTTGCAGTCACCTGGGCAGGCCCGAGGACAGTGTCAGCACGTCGCCACCATCTTCGCTTTCCTGCAGGCTGAGCACACCTACACTAACGTCTGATGACTTAAGGTATAAGATGAAGTTTACACACTGGCACAACGTCATTGTTGAGGTTCTTGCAGTCACCTGGGCAGGTCTGACAACAGTGGCAGCATATCATCATCATCTTCGCTCTCCTGGACGCTCAGCAATCCTACCATTGATGTGTAGTGGCTGTTGAAGTTCAAAGTGCACTCTACACACTGACCCAACTTCACCATTGAAGTTCTTCCATTCACCTGGGCAGGTCCGATGATAGCGTGAGCACATCATCGTCATCTTCGCTCTCCTGCAGGCTGGCCTCCGCCCACTTGCTGCCCTCCGGCACTATCAGCGCGTGCCCATTGTGGAACCCCACCTGCACACGCATACGCAGCAACATCACGTAACAGCGCAGGTTCCACTATCAATCTAGGTGTCAGCGCCCGCTGGGCATAGTTGGTGACATGCACATCAGCAGCGTGGTGGGGGAGGGGCCTCTGCCGACAGGGGGAGGGCGGCGTCTATTATTACCCCTGCCGCAGCTGGAACGGGTGAGTGGCACGTCAAGGGTCGGCTTGCAGCAACTTGATGCGCCTGCCTTTGATGCCGACCTGGGCCTCACCCATGCTGAAGCTGAAGTGCAAGTTTCAAATACGCATTTCATATGAGAGGCTGTGCGGCACTTCAAGAAGGCGATGTGCGCCGACCTCGATGCGCCTGTCTTCGATGCGGACCTTGCGCATGTTCAAGTTCAGTTTCAAGTTTCATATGCGCATTTTGTTATTATTATTAATATTATTAGCGGCTGTGTGGCAGTGGAAAAAGGCGGTTCGCGCGCACCTTGATGCGCCTGTCTTCGATGCGGACCTTGGCTTCGCCTCCGCCGCCATGCCCCACCACCTGATATGGGGGTACACGAACGCCAGCGTGCAGTTGCGTCCACCACAGTGGTCAGTGGCCCTTCAACTATGACAACGTGTGGACGCATCAGTGCCATAAAC
Source organism: Ophiocytium majus (assembly GCA_032358315.1). NCBI lineage: Eukaryota > Xanthophyceae > Mischococcales > Ophiocytiaceae > Ophiocytium > Ophiocytium majus. The sequence goes on from JAULBY010010647.1 coordinate 14,406, forward strand.
CGGAGCACTGATTACCAGATGCCGGATGCAGACTAACGAACCAAATGCGAAATTTGATGTGCTCAGGTTTGGAAGCGGTTGAGTATGAGGTCCAGAGGCCTGGTACAGACCACATGGAGCTATACAGACAATGCCATTGAATGCCGCATGTGGTGCAGTGTGGGCTGTGCAATGTGAGGCGGGTGACACTAGCACACACTACATGTCACGCGTGCACAGTACCTCCTTCTTGGTGGTGGCGCCAAGCAGGGCTCGGCGCGTCGTCACAGCTCGGATGACCTGCGCACGCAAACATGCAGAGGAATGGGTCAGTCTGTTGTATACTTTTGGAAGTACTAGAGTATAGTTCTTGAAGTATGCACCATGTACCACCAGTATGAGTATATGCAGAACTATATGTCAACACCTATAGTACATCCATCTGCTGAGCAGGCCTGCGCTGAGCACACAGTCTTTAGACCCGGGCGACGATGCAGAGGGTTGTGCAAGTGCGGGCGGAGAGTCATCGGCAGGGGGGTGCGTGGGGGGGTGGCCGCCGCACGAGCGGGGTATGATATCGGTCGTGGGCACGGGGGAGGCGGGAGAGGGCGGCGGTGAATGATCGCAACTTCAAGGTTGATTTGAAGTTTTGTGATGAGTCATGCAGGTATGAGGGCTTGTGCACGGCGGCTGCGATACGGGGTCCGTGAAGGCGGGGTCGTCTGCGCGGCCTGCCCTGCGGCGGCAAGCGGACTGTTTCACTTCTACGAAGTATACTAGCAGGGCTCGGCGCGTCGGCACGGCTCGGATGACCTGCGCACGCGACGGCACAAGGAAGTGGGTCAGCGTATCATACACTGTGCAGTATACTTCAAAGTATGTACCACGTGTGACTACATGTACATATAGTCTATCTACTTGCAGAGATTTATGGTAGCAGGGCTCAGTGCATCGTCTCCGATAAAATGCGCACGCAAGTGTGCAGAGAAATGGGTCACCGTATTGGCACGCTGCAGCTTTGAGCTGCTCTGGCATGGGCTCTGCCCTCACATGCATACCTCCATGTAGTTGCAGTATGTTTGGTGCAGCGGGCATTCTTTCGGGTGGCTCGGGTGACCTGACGCATCCGTGCAATGAAATGAATCAGTCTATCAGCGCAGTTCAGCTATGTGCTGCTTTATGCTGCATCCATACGCATATGGTGCAGTCGGCACTGTTTCAGAAGCACTCAGTGCTTTGATACTACCATCAGCGGCTGCTTGGTCCATTGCATGGCTTCTAGGGGTTTGTCAGTGTCCTTGCCTATGTGGGCAAGCACGGGGACAGGTTAGTACAGCCGCCGCCACCACCATTCGACGGCCGGTGAGCTGCAGATGACACATTGTACCCAGTGCCTAACATCAACACTTGTGCATGGTGCATTGATTGGCCTCTGAGGGGCGTAAAGGCCCTACCCTGTGTAAAGCAGGAAAAACCGCAGTACACTGCACTCACGCTGTACTGTGCGTCGACCTTGCGCGGTATGCGATTTAGTGCGCGGTGCCACATGACCACATGGTTAAGATACTTTGAAGTACGAAGTACACTTGAAGTACAACGTGAACATACCTCCGCCTCTGGTGCATCGTCCCCCAGGCTGCGCAGCATCATCTCCTCGTACCGCGCACGGCTGCGCACGACCACGCGAAGGTGGCTCAGCCGCATCTCCAACGTTGGAGCCAATCGCGGCTTTGCGGGGTGCACACTCCACCCTGCTCGGCGGCAGCCAAAGCGCGGCAGTTGCAGGGGCGGCGGCAGCAGTGATCGCAGCAGCCGTGTCGGCGGTGGCGATTGCTGTGTGAGTGCTGCTGCTGCGAGCATCGATAGCCGTGTGACGAGCGCAGGACGTCCGTGTGACAAGCGCAGGACGTCCGCGCTGGCGTGCGGCGTCGCAGAGGTCACATGGGCGCGGTCATACGGGGTATGGGCACGGTCATATGGGCCTGTACATAGCACTGACATAGCACTGGTAGGCAGCAGCGGGGGGGGGCGCCGTACGGGCACCTCGTGTTCCCATGCTGTGCGCAGACAACCGAGAGAGATGCGACTTTGGCAGAGCATTGAGCACTGCGGCATGCAGCTGCCTTGGACCGTGCAAAGGGCATTTTGAAGCTCAGCGCCCACCTCTGCGTCCCGAGGGCTCCTCGAGCTCGAAGCCAAGGTGCGCGCCAACGACCTGTGTTGCGCACACGGCGGTGCACGTCGAACTTTGTCTCTTAGTCATGGATAATGATGGGTCACAGCGTATCAACGTTGCATCATGCGCCGCATACTGTACTATTATAGGTACAGTGTGTAAATACGGCGAAGATGTACGTATTTGAACAAACATATTTCATCGGCACATACGCCGTATACCTCGTTTTTGGTCGTATAAATAAGTATAAACACGCCGCACTTTGTAGTACTTCAGGTAGTATGGCATACGTCGAAGTATAACACACATGACCCATCACTAGTCATGTAGAGACACGAAGACATGTGCGCACCGTATAGTATGGAGTACTTGAAGTACTACAAAGTGCGGCGCGTTTATACTTATTTATACGACCAAAAACGAGATATACGGCGCATTTGCCGATGAAATACGCAAGTAGTACGGCATACATCGAAGTATAACACACGTGACCCATCACTAGTCATGTAGACATGTGCGCACCGTTTATAGTATGGACTACTTCAAGTATATGGAAAAGCCGCCGCCTTTGCAGCCTGCCCTGCGGCAGCCGGCGGGTCGGTGACCGGGGGACAGGCATCCAGTTCAGGCGCAGGTTAAAGCTGCAGCTGCGGCAGCTGCAGTTGAGACAAGCGTGCAAGTTGCAGTTTCAGCTGAGTTGAAGTTGCGACAAGGTTCACCGGGCCATCAGTGACCATAATATGTACGCAATGCACATCTCAGTACATAACACGGCCTCATAATCATTGTTCCAGTGTGCATACCCTGCCATTTAACGGGGCACCCCAAGTCACCCTCCGCCCCCTCACTGCTAACCTAAAAAAAAACTGGATGCGGTGGCGGTGGTTTAAGACTTTGGCACGTAATCACGGGCACCACCCACAAACTGCACTGGATATGAATGCCGTAGGCGCCGCAACAAAAAGAAGTCTCACACCCAAAGCCCCAGCCACATGAAATCCATAGCAATCGAAGGACGGCACTAGCAATGTCCATGCCCGGCATCTGTGTCCACAGCCCGTGTCAGCACCGCACCCCCTCCTTGGGCTGCTCCGGCCGCAACCCACAAGAAACTTATGCTACAACTCCAGTCACACATGAAAAGTACCGTGGTACTATTTAACAATTACCGGTACCACTTTGTCGGCACATGTATGTCACCGTATTATGGGGCATTAAATTACACAATGCAGGGAATGTCCTACCACTGTGCGTCGTGTGTCCACAGTCGGGGTCAGCACCCCGCACCTCTCTGGGCCGTCCCTGTTGTGAAGCACACTGCTGGCGACAAAAACATACAAAACGAACAAACTACGCAAGCTCTGTTGGTAGTTGTACTCTGTATCATCCCTAGCCCTCAAGGACACTGACCGGCGGCGCGTGTAGGTGGGGGGTCTGTCTGGTGCTTTTCACCAGGCGGACAAATCACCCCACAGGCTTCGGCCTGGCATTTTGCCCCAGCCACGGCAGTATCTGGGCTTTGCAGCCTTTTAGGTCTCTTTCACAAACAGCTGGTGTACAGGGAAACCCCAACGCCGCAAACTGCACGCCGCAAGCCACATTAAAACCTATACTTCGAAGTACAATGTCCATCGTCCATGTCCACAGTGCAATTAAGCACCACCCACCTCATTGGGCTGCTCCTGCGCCTGCCCCTTTTTGGGCTTGCCCCCCCGCCTCGCGCCCCTGCCACCGCTGTCGTCGCTGCCGCTGCCCGCGCCGCCGCCGCCGCCGCCGCCCGGTGGCACAACCGCAATGCTCCGCACCTGTTTTGTTTTGTTGTTGGGGGGGGGAACCGTTGCCGAATGCTTAGGGCCGTGCCAACAGCTGCATCTGCTCGGGCGAGTGAGGGTATCTCGTGCTGCTGGGGGTGGTTACAACGTGTGCAGCACCTGTGAGTAGTGATGGGTCACGGCGTATAACGTATTCTATGCGTTCTGCAAAAAACGGCGTATTTGTACGTATTTCTACGCCCGGAAACGCGATAAATATATATATATATATATATCGCTCCTAGTTGAGTTTTCATATTCGCGTATTCCCTGTATAAGTGCGTTCATCCACATACGTTATACGCCGTATTTACATATGTTATGCGGCGTATGATGAAGAGTTTTTACGCTGTGACCCATCACTACCTGTGAGGGTCACTTTCGCGGCATCCGGTCCGGTGGTGCGACCGCGATGCTCCGCACCTGTTGGCAGGGGCGGCGGGGAATCAGCGCATGCAACCGGTCTCTAAAGACAGGGAATCACGCCAAATATGTGTGTGTGTGTGTGTGTGTGTACAACACTCTATTTCGGCAGGGGCGGCGCGGCAAAGCCGATGGCGTACTGTCAAGTTGCATGACAAGTGGGGCGAGTGTCGCCCACGCACACAACACAGCTCATGCGCAAATCCAGTTGATCTGACTCTGACTGACGCCGTCGAGAGTCGGCCGCGCGCCAGTGCTAGTGCCATGGTAGCATACACTAGCAGCATGTACTTTATTAAGTACTTCTTTGGTACCGGTATACATTAGTAGTGTCATTGGCATGTGAGGAGCGTGTTTGCAGGCCCGACAGCGCGTCAAGCGCCCCGACAATCCTCTTGTTACCGAAAAGGTTGTAATTGCACACACGACTTTGCCTGCCACCACCACAGCACAACCACCTACTTCAGTGGTACTACACTAGTGCTATGGCAGCGTATACTGCGTAGTATGTGTACAGCAGACAAGGCAACGTACCTGCAGGCCCGGCAGGGCATCAAGCGCTCAAACGATCTCGTTCTCCCTGAAGAGGTGCAACGTAGTACTTCAAACAACGGTACATGTACCTAATATGAGTGCTTGTTGAGTTGAGAGAAGCATGTGGGATCAGTAGTTGCTGGCAGTATAAGGGACGCACCTGCAGGCCCGGCAACGCATCCAGCGCCCCCACAATCTCGTTCTCCCGGAAGAGGTACTCATACTTAATACTACTGTAGTACAAGTACTTCTTGAGTGTATTTATAAAAGCATTTGCCATACAGCAGTGTTGTTGGCATCACATGACAAGCGCACCTGCAGGCCTGGCAGCGCGTCCAGCGCTCCGACGATCTCGTTCTCCCTGAACAGGTGGCGCGCCGCCAGAAGCTTGGGGTGCGTCGTCAGGCGGTAGCTCAGCGTGCAGCCGGGCACGGCGGACTCCCCCACCCTCTGCACGTCAGTCACGGCAGCAGGCACAGCGATACAGGTCAATGCACATCCACTACTCTGCCAGGCAGTTTTGTGGTTCGGTGTCGTGGCTCACACTGCACTGCAGGGGTTCATTCCACTCCACTTGCCTCCCTGTAATACATGACTGTGTGAACAAGGCCGAAGTACTTCTGAAGTTTATATATTTTGATCATTTTTGGTGCATGGTAGTGTAGCGCAGGTCAATGTCATGCGTTGCAGCGGTGCACCTCTGCTCCATATGGGCTTGCACCCCCACAACCCTGTATGCCCACATGATCCATATATATTTGCACACATGTGTGGCCACATGCGCCCGTCACCTGAAAGTCGGTGGCCTCGAAGAAGAGCAGGCTGCGCGGTGTCCCTCGGTAGACGTCGCGCTGTGTCTGTGACTCCGGGTCCGTGGGCCCGTACATCTGCACGAACGTCCAGCCGCAACCATACTGGCCCAGCTGCATACAGCACAAACAGGCGGCAGCAAACGGCAGCAAACAATGATGTATCATTGGATGCTTGCAAGTATTACTGATAGACTATATAATTCGAAGTACTTGAAATATTTACTAGAGTGTTTTGGTATTGCCACCATCACGGCCAAAAACGTGTCCACAAACGTCCAGCCGCACCAATACTGGCCCAGCTGCACACGGCACACAGGCAGCAGTAAACAATGGTGCTACTGTGAGAGATTTGGGAGTAGTACCGGTACCTTTTTGGTGTCACAGCGAAAAAACTACGTCTGCACGGATGTCCACCCGCACCTGCATGCGCACAGCACGCAGGCGGGAGCAGACAATGATGTGTTGCCAAGAAGCACTTGGAGGTACTGCTATCTTGGCAGCACCAACAGAAAAAAAGACCATGTGCACAAGTGGCCACCCGCACGCATACTGGCCCATCTGAACACAGCACACAGGCGCAGAAAAAACGCCGCATTTAGTATAGCGTATACAAATGGTGCGTCATACGCCCTGATCCACCCCTGGTAGCACCTCAATGCCGCTGCGCCGGTCCACCTCAGCGGCCACCAGCTCCACCACCGCGAGGCAATTCGGGTCCTCGTAGGGGCTGTACCAGTAGGCGACGTCGCGGTGGTGCGTCGTCAGGTCCAGCTCCTGCGCCTCCTCGTCGCTGTCCTGCCGCGCCGCGCCCTTCTTGCCACGCTGCTCAGCAGAAATAGTGACAGAAACCTTAAAAGGTTGTTAAGCCCACATAAACATGAATGCGGTGCTCAGCAGAAACAGTGTGTGCTCAGCAGCGAGAAAGTGCCCCAGCAGCAACAGTGTGCTCAGCAGAACACTGCGTGTAAGTACAAGTGTTGAAGGGTGGTGCGCCCACCATCGGTGGCGCCCGTCTTGGCGCGCTGCACAGCAGAACCAGTGCTCAGCAGCACCCTGCATGTGGGTTAATAGGGGTGCTCAGCATACCATCATGAGCGCCCTTCTAGCGCGCTGCTCAGCAGAGACAGAGCTCGGCAGAAACAGTGTTCGCAGCAGAACACTGCGTGTAAGTACCGAAGGGTGTGCTCAGCACAACATCGTCAGCGCCCTTCTCGGGCCGCTGCTCAGCACACCACTAGGCGCAGCAGTGTAGCCGCTGAGCAAATGAGTGCTCAGCAAAACTCTAGACGTGCTCAGCAGATCACCACGCGCAGCGCCGCTGCTCAGCAGCAAGAGCGCTCCGCAGAGCACCAGGCGCAAGTGCACCAGACCAACGGGTACATGATCGGAAACGGTGCTCAGCGAACCAATTGGAAGCGGCGCCCAGCACAGCCATCTCGCGCAGCGACGGCAGCAGTGCAGCCGGCTGGCACCTGCGGGTGCCGGCAACAGTGGCACTGCAACTCACACCGCGTCACGCCAGAAAATGCTGTGCACAGTGACAGCACTCTTCTACCATGCTGGTTCTTCTCACACGTGAGTGTGTTCATATGGGTGTGATGTGGTACTTGGGTGCCCAGCGTGTGCTTGGTGAGTCGATGCCTGCAAAAATTCTGTGCACACCGTGAGTGCAATGTTTGTTTGTACTGTGCTGGGTGGTCTGAAGCGCTCTTGTGTGTTTTCGTGGTGGCGATGCGGTGCTTGTGTGGTGCGGTACTTGGGTACTTGGGTGCCTACCGTGCGTTTGGACCCGCTGCTGCGCCGGTCCCGCTTGCCGCCGCCGCGCTCGCCGCCCGCGTTGCGCACCACCTTGCCACCGCCCTGAGCAGCAGCAGTAACAATACAGAAAGGACAGGAATTCATGTGGTCAGCAGCAGCCACAACACATAAATGACAGGAGTTCATGTGGTCGGCAGCAGCCACCTGGCCATCCCCCTGGGCAGCAGCATTAGCAATACAGAAATGAAAGGAGTTCATGTGGTCAGCAGCAGCCACCTTGCCATCGCCCTGAGCAGCAGCATCAACAACACATAAATGAAAGGAGTCCATGTGGTCAGCAGGCGCACCACCCCTGAGCAGCAGCTACCTCGTACAACAATACAGAATAACAGGACTTCATGTGCTCAGCAACAGTAACCCTAAGTGTTTAGCAGGCGCACCACTTTGCAGGCCCCCGAGCAGCAGCAGTAACAATACACAAGTGACATGAATTCATGTGGTCAGCAGTAGCCATATTGCCTGATAATGCAGGTTTGTGTGTATATTTATTTTGTATCGGTATATGTGCTCAGACAACAGAAGAAGGTGTGTGGCCAACTCTACCTTGCACATTCTGAGCACCCTGCGCACCATCACACAGCCATTTGGCTGGTAAAGCTTCAACTGCAACTTCAACATGCCAGTCCCCCTCACCTTCCGGTTGTATCACTTTCGTTTTCGAGAAACCGCATTAAGGCAAGTCTTGCCATAGACGCGCCGCGCTTGCAAATACAACATCAACTTCAATTCCCTCGCCCCCCTCCCTGTCACCGCTGTTGCCATAAAAGCGCCGCAACCCTGCATTATATTTATGCCCACCCGCAAGGACGTCAAGTTCCGTTTTCCGATCAAACTTCGTCTACGTTTCAATGTCACCTCCTCCTCTGACACGGCCACCCCCTGGAACACATTGCCATAGAAGCGCCGGGACGCCCTGTGGCGAAAAGTTCACATGCAGTGAGTCACACAGCACCGTGCGAGCTGGAACTTCAACTTGTATACGTCACCTCGTCAGCCCGTGTTGCTATACTGCGCTGTCATAGCAGCTTGAACGCACAGCGCACCGGTTCAACTTCAATCCGGCAGCCAACCTACATCAGGCTCACCTCCTCTTCTGACACGGCGACCCCCTGGAACGTGTTGCCGTAAAAGCGCCACGACACCGCGTGGTAAAAGCTCACGCGCAGTGAGTAGCGCAGTAGTGCAGCACGGTGGAAGCACAACTTCAACGTCAACTTGTATGCGCACGCAGCTCACCTCCTCCTCCGACACGGCCACCCCGTGAAACGTGTTCCCATAGGAGTGCCGCGACCCCGCATGGTAGAAGGCCACGCGCACAGCACCGTGCGCAGGTTGAACTTCAACTTCAACTTGTATACGCCATCTCATCAGCCCGTGTTTCTACGCTACGCTGTCACAGCAACAGCAACTCGGCACAGCGTTTATGTCAGTGCTGCACCCCCACCACTGACAGCTACCAGCACGCGCAAGGCTCGCCTCCCCCTCCGAGACGAGACGGCGACCCCCTGGAATGCGTTCCCATACAAGCGCCGCGACCCAGCGTGGTAGAAGCTCACGCACAGCGAGTAGTGCAGCAGTGCAGGCGCAACTTTAACTCCAACTTCACCTCACCTCCTGCTCCGACACGTCAGTTCCCTGGATCGTGTTCCCATGGAAGCGCCGCGACCCGCGTGGCAGAAGCTCACACACAATGAGTAGTGCAGCAGTGCAGGTGAAACTTCAACTGCAACTTCAACTTGTATACACAGCAGCTCACCTCCTCCTCCGACACGGCGACACCCTGGAACGTGTCCCCATAGAAGCGCCGCGACCCCGCGTGGTAAACACTCACGCGCAGCGAGTAGCGCAGCAGCACTAAAGGCGGACATTCAACTTCGACTTGAAGTTCAAGAAGTATACGCAGCTCACCTCCTCCTCCGATACGGCGACCCCCTGGAACGTGTTCCCATAGAAGCGCCGCGACCCCGCGTGGTAAAAACTCACGCGCAGCGAATACCGCAGCGCCGTGCGGGCCGCCCGCGCCCGTCCCGCTAGCGCCGGCGGCACCGCCCACCCCCCCACTCTCGTCAGCTGCAGGCAAAAGGGCGTAACGCCGCCGCGGCGTGCCGTCCTGGGCCGCTCCTGTGGGGGTAGGTCCTCTAGGGTGAGGTGGACGCCGCGCCGGCAGTGGGCCGCCCAGGCGCGCGCGCGCATGCGCTCCTTTACACTGCGGTATAATAATAGTGTTGCGGAGCGGAGGGGGGGGGGCAGAGGATAGCAGTCATGGAGTTGTAGAGTGATGTGGATGATTGTGCCGCCCGCACGCGTGTTCTTCACGCTGGTGTGTGCTACAGCAGTGCTTGCCGTGCCGGCAGTGCGCCGCCCAGGCACGCGCGCGCATGCGCTCCTTTACGCTGCGGTATGATGCTAGTTTTGCGTGGGGTGGGGGAAGGGGGGAGTAGTAAGCCAAAAGTAGTAGCTCCCTTGTGCTGCGGTATGATAGCATTGCGGAGGGGGGGGGGGAGGGGGGGCGTTGTGGGAGTTTTTGGGGCAAGTGGGT
>JAULBY010010658.1:5901-24490 GCA_032358315.1 Ophiocytium majus
GGGCATGGAGTGCACGTGGTGGTGGGTCAGGTTATGTGTTACGCACTTTGTTACAAAGTGTACTTCTCGTCTGTATGTACTTCATGTATACTGTATACTTTGAATGCATACTTGAGGTATATGTACTACAGTATTAGTACTTCGGTCTTTTGAAGTATATACCATGTATACGTGTACATATACTGCGCGCTGCCCCTTTATAGGGCCTTGGCATATGACCTGCCCTGACAGGTCGACCCCTGGCCTTCCGGCGGCTTAGCCCCGCGGCTGCTGAGCACCGCCGCCGCTGCTGAGCATCACGCCTGCTGCTGCCGCTGCTGCTGCGACTGCCCAAGCCGCCTGGCTCACATCGTCCATGCTGCGGGGAGGTGCCTACACTTGTACTTAATGCCGTCCAGCAGTACACTGGTGCATGTACACAGTAGTATGCCCCATATGCGCCCAATGCTCGCCTGCAAAAAGCTGCTGTGCCGGGATGGCGTAGGCCTACCTGCTGACGGCAGTTCTTTCTTGTTCTTGTGAGTCCGTGTATATACATATGTATCATATATAGTGCATACAAAGTACTACTAAGTAGTACCTACAGTAGTGCTTCTGAAGTAGAAATCTTGAATTACACAAGTACTCGCATGTACTTGAAGTGCAGAAGTGTACGTCAGCTAAAATGACAACCCTAAAGACAAAAATGACACAACACTGAGGGCGCCCGATAACCCGTGGCGCACCACGTCGGCGCTTTTAGCAAGCACTCGCATATTTCCGCCGCCGTGATTTTTGTACTTCTGAAATATGCAGTGTACTACAGTAGTATACGTCATACTGCATACTAGTGTATACTGCAAGAACTACACACTTCAAAAGTACTTCAAAGTATATATACTGCGGTACTTCTACTGAAGCACCACAACACACACACCAATCATGCTGAAGTATGTGAGGTAGGTCGTGGCGCACCATCTCTTTGGCGATGCCCATGTCGATCTTGAGCGTCTGCATCGAGGTGGATCAGATGACGCTAGATGTACTTCAAAAGTACTTCTGAAGTACTTCAAGAAGTACATAAAAACAACTTTGGTAGTAGGTACTTCAAGTACTTCGCAGTAGTATGTGTAACGCATGGCGCACCATATCGTTGGCAATGCACATCTCAATCTTGAGCGTCTGCATCGGAATAAAGTCCCAGTCCTAGAAGAACCGCTGGTTGTTTGCTTCATACTGCATACTAGCACATACTCTGAGAGCTACACACTTCTGAAGTACTTCGAAGTGTACTTCGAAGCATATACATGAAACATCATGTGTTTACAACTCATGGCGCACCATCTCGCTGGCGATGCCCATCTCAATCTTGAGCGTCTGCATCGAATAAAGTCCCAGTCCTCTAAGAACCGCTAGTTGTATGCTTCATACTGCACACTAGTACTTACTTTGAGTACTACACATTCAGCAGTACTTCTGAAGTATAAATACATAACACATCATCTGTTTACACTCATGGCGCACCATCTCATTGGCGATGCCCATCTCGATCTTGAGCGTCTGCATCGAGATGAAGTCCCAGTCTTGAAAGAACCGCTGGTTCTCGGGAGGCGGGACCGCGCTCCAGTCCATTCCGGGCTCGTTTGGCGATGCGGCATTGTCATCGAGTTCGGTGTTCCTGTAGGAGTCCATGAGCTCCTCCAAGCTCGCAAACTTTGGCACCTCTTCCAGGGGCTTGTGCTCTGGTATGTATGGCGGTATCATGTGCCGGACCTGCGCAGGGGGGTGGCGGCACAGGGCCGGCGCACACAGGGTGTGTTTATGGTACAGTACAGTTGCAGTAGATTTCTGAGCTGGTACCTTAAGTACAGTTGCACCGTACATGTTACGAAGACCACTTTCTTGTCAGGTGCTGCACCTTGCACCTCTTCGAGAGGCTTGTGCTCTGGTATGTTTGGCGGCATCATGTGCCGAACCTGTGCGGGGGGGGGGGGGGGGGGGGGGGGGGGGGGGGGGACATGGAGTGTGCGTTTATGGTGGACTATAATGACAAGAATTATGGCACTTCGTATCCATAAATATACACAATCACTTTAACATTTCCAAGTACTTCATGGTTTGCACCGTACATGCACTTTTCAACATGTGCCGCACCTGCACGGGGGGGGGAGGGGGGGGGGGCGGGGAGAGTGTGTGGCTTATAGTACAGCACAATGACCATGAATACAAGGTAATTTTTTGTGTCTACGTCAAGTGCAAAATGCACATGCAGTTTTTCAGTGCGTGCCGCGCCCGAGCGAGGGGACCGCCGCGGTGGCAGCGCGCGCACATGGGTGTGTATAGTTTAACTATAGTACAGTGTGATTGTGGTGTACTTGGAGTATATGAATACTACTGTAGTAGGTACATGTACATGCACTTCTACATGTATGTACTGTATACTTTTTGCCCACAGCAGAGCGCGCATGCAGCACACAGACGGACAGCAGACATCTCAAAGCCGGCCCAGTGCCCCGTCCCCAGCAAATCCTTCGCTTTCCAGTATACCGTGCTAAGAAGGCACCTCGAAGTACTACAGCAGTACTTTGTTATACTACAGTTGTAGAAGGACAAGACTCGTTAAAGTACATGCACACATATCTGAAGTAGGTGGCACTACCACAAGCTAGCAGGCAGTGTACCGCAACACTGCTTGGCCGGCCTTCCGGCGTGAGATCCCTGGGGATGGCACACAACAGGCGGCGGCGGCGCAGCGCGCAGCACATACCATGTATGCATACTTGAGGTGGTAGTACTACTTCAAGTACTACTTCACAAAAGTGCAAAATGAACAGGCAGCACCGCACAACTGCTCGGCCGGCCTTTTGGCGTGACATCCCTGGGTGGTACGCAACAGGCGGGGGCGGTGCAGCGCGCGGCGGCACAGCTCACCGCCAGGTACTTGCAGTTCATAAAAGTACTTCGAGGTACAAACTAGCAGGCAGCACTGCCAGCTGCCATGCGTGCGGCATGACATCCCTGGCGGCAGCACACGACAGGCGGGGGCGGTGCAGCGCGCGGCGACGCAGTTCACCGCCAGCTTGACCCAGTCGATGCCGTTGAAGAACGGGTGCGCCGTCAGCTCTGCCAGAAGCTCCGGCGTGAAGCCGAGGCGCCACCTCTCATACTCGAAGTAGGTGGCACTACCACAAGCTAGCAGGCAGTACCACAACGTTGCTCAGCCGTTCGGCGTGGGATCCCTGGGGGTGTTACGCAACAGGCGGCAGGGGCGCGGTGAACGCAGCTCACCGCAAGCTTGACCCAGTCGATGCCGTCGAAAAAGGGATGCGCCTTGAGCTCTGCTAGAAGCTCCGGGGTGGACCCTAGGCGCCGCCTCTCATCGCCGTCCAACAGCCGTATGGTCACATCCTTGGCCGCCGCGCTCATGTAGGCGGGGAACCGCACCTCCGTCAGTATCTCCTGCGGGGTTGGTGTGTTGGGGTGGAGGCAGGTGTTTGTGTGTCAGCTGGGGGATTGCGTGGCAGAACTTCAAGTTGAAGATAATGTACTTCAAGCAGTATGTAGATATATCGACAAGGTGTTTGGCGTAGAGGTAAGCATGCTTACGGTGAGTGTGTACGTGTCTTGGCAAAGCATCTGTGGCGTCGCAGAGCAGCGAAGGTTCTCAGCAGAAGCGACTGCCCCATTCGGCGCACCTGTAGCCACTGCTGCGTATATATATGTGGCCGTTCCGCACCTGTCACATGCTGCTGGTAGCGGTGCGCGGTGTGGTGCGCGTACTATGCACGTGCCGCATGTGGATCGTGGAGTTACTTCAGAGGTACTTGAAGTGTATGCTGCTGGTAGCGGCGCATGGTATGGTGCATGTACTATGCAGTTGCGGCGTCTGAATAATGGAGCCGTGTGTGCCTGTGAAGTGATGCATGTGTGGCCGGCGCAGCAGCGCTGCTGCCATGCAGCGCAGTGCACGGCAACCCATGTTTCAGACAGGCCTGCATGCCACAGTCAGTACAATGCACTCGCGGTTCAGTGCGCGTTGGTTTAGTGCGGTACGCGGCTCAGTGCGCAGTCCGTAGGCCTCCTACAGTAGGAGTCCTGCTGACCACATGGTTGCGATACTAATGCTTCGATACTAATACTGCGAAGTATGATGTACTTTTTAAAAGTGCTGTTTTGATGTAGTGCGGGTCTCGCTTTTGCCTTAGTACGGGGTGCGAGGGGTTGTCACTACTGCGCACTACATTGTGAGTGCACTGTACATTGCCAGGGACACGATGCTGAAAACCACGCTGTAGCCTTGACGCCTTCATAAAAAGCTGAAAGACCACATAAAGGTATGGCAACCACCTTGGCAGCAACAGGTCTCTGAAGTGCACTGCGCTGTGACTCATATCATGCCGGTACTATAAAGCCAACTACTACAGTAGTACCGGTATACTAAAAGACAAAAGGTAGGGTCAGCGACAGGTCTCTGGAGTGCACCACGCCGCGACTCACATCATACCTGTCACAGTTCTCCCCGAGCTTGGCCTGCGTGTCCTCCATGAAGGCCTGGAAGCAACCATGAAATGCCAATTATAAAATCACATATGTACTTCGAAATACTACTACAGTAGTATGAGTATCTCAACCATGTGGTCCGTGACAGGTCTGCGCTGTGACTCACATCGTAATTGTCGAAGTTATCACCGAGCTTGGCCTGCGTGTCCTTCATGAAGGCCTTGAAGCAATCATAAGAAGGCAATTATAATGTATGAAAACTCATTTAGGGGCGACAAACTCTAGGTCTCCTCACCGGTAGGGGCCGTCACCCTGGGCGGACCCGTGCAAAGGGGTGAACAAAGCAAAGATAGCACCTAATATGTAGTATCTCGAGAATGTGACCCGTGACAGGTCTGTGCGGTGACTCACATCATACTTGTCGAAGTTCTCCCCAAGCTTGGCCTGCGTGTCCTCCATAAAGGCCTTGAAGCGCTTGTTCTCAAAGGGGCGCACGCCCGTCAGCAGCTTGTACATGGTCACGCCCAGCGACCAGTAGTCCACCGCCTTGGTGTACCCCTTGCGCACGGACCGCGGCTGGCTCAGCAGAATCACCTGCCGTGCACGTTCACACACGCACGCATGCATGTGCTCAGCAGCATCCCAGTGCGGGCAGGCGCGAGCGCGCTTCGCATGGCAAATGCACACACACGCATGTGCTCAGCAGAATCACCTGCCGCGCACGCTCGCACACACGCACAGGTGCTCAGCAGCATCCCGGTGCGGGGCATGTGCAGTTCATCTGACAAATGCACCACACACATGCGTGTGCTCAGCAGCATCCCAGTGCCGGCGGGTGCAAGCACGGTTGGCGTGGCAAATGCACCACACAAGACCGGGGGTACGCTGGTGAGCGGCCCTGCCCGTTGCGCTGTGCGCGGCCGTCTCCACAGAAAACTTCAACTTGCCTGGTCTTGGCAACTTCAACTTCAACAGCCAAACTGCAGCTTGACCAGCAGTGCGGCAGCAGGCCTCCGCTGACCAGCGACCCCCCCGCGCCCACATCCCCAGACCCCACGCTGCGCCGTGCGGCGTCTGTGGCACCATGTAATTGTCTTCCCATTGAACTTCAACTTGTTATTCACAACTTCAACTTCAACAGCCAAACTTCAGCTTCACCGATTATTTCTGGCGCCATATAGTCGTGTGTGCCCACGATGCTGCGCCGCCGGTTGCTCTGGCTGAGCATGGCGGTCTAAGGGTTGCTGCACCAAACTTCAACATGGTACTCACATCTTCAACTTCCACAACCAACCACATTACTGCACAATTTCTAACTTTTACATCAAAACTTCAACTCCACCCACCATCTCTGGCGCTACGTAGCCGTGCGTGCCCATGATGCTGCGCCGCATGACGGTCGCCGTGTTGCCAAACTTCAACTTGTCACCCAAAACTTCAACTTCCACAGCCAGCTACAACTCCACCCACCATTTCTGGCGCCATGTAGCCGTGCGTGCCCATGATGCTGCACCGCCGGTGGCTCTGGCTGAGCATGGCGGTCTCCATGTTGCCACACCAAACTTCAACATGGTACTCACAACTTCAACTTCCACAGCCAACCACATTACTGCGCCAAAATTCAACTTGTCACCCAAAACTTCAACTTCCACAGCCGAACTTCAACTCCACCCACCATTTCTGGCGCCATATAGCCGTGTGTGCCCATGATACTGCGCCGCCGGTGGCTCTGGCTGAGCATGGCGGTCTCCGTGTTGCCGCGCCGCAGGTGTCCCACCTCCACGTTGTACGGCGACGCAGCGCAGACGGGGTCCTTTTCGTCGAGGCACGTGCCCTTGGCAAACTCCGCCACGCCGCCCATGTCCGCCAGCTTGATGTGGCCGTCCTGCGGCAGTGCGCGGTGTGTGTGTGTGCATGACAATATGTTGTGTGAAGAGGTGTGACATGCCCTGCAGGGCGCCTGATCTCGACAGAATATGTGCTGATTTACTGTACATCATACACTGAAGTATATGGACATGGACATCACGCCAAAGGCTGAGCAGGGTTTTGCTCACGCGACACACCGCGCAGCACCCTGGGGCACGGGTGTGTGCTGTGTCTTGTGTGTTTGGTGTGTGCTCAGCAGGTGCCTGCGTGCTCAGCAGTGGGAAAAACCTGTAATAGTATGAGTACTCCTAATGGAAGGGCGTGTACATACATACTCAAGGACACTGAGCGGCGCGTGTAGGTGTGGGGGCTGTCTGGTGCGTTTCACCAGGTGGACGAATCACCCCACAGGCTTCGGCCTGGCATTTTGCCCCAGCAACGGCAGTATTTGGGCTTAGCAGCCTTTTAGGTTTCTTTCACATAGTTGCACTACCACGTGGTCACACTGTTGAAGTGCCGCACCGCCCATGTCCGGCAGCTCGATGCGCGTGTCTCGCAGCATACACTCTGCATACTCTGAAGTATACTACAAGTAGTACTATGAATACATACCTGTAGACGATGTGTACATGTAAATGTTTCTTGAAGTGCATACTTCTGCACTTGCACAACCACATGATCACGCTGTTGAAGTGCCGCACCAACGTGCGCCCGTCTCGCAGCATACAAACCATACCGCAGGCATAGACACGTGCACTTGATCTGAACTCCGCTTGTTAGGTCTTAACTAGGTCGTGTGCACATGAGTGTGGGCGTCCTGCTGCAGTGTGTGCCGGGGGTGGCATTGGGTGTCATAAGGACGTGTGCGCTGGCGTGCGCTTTTGAAGGGCTGATGGGTGGTACTGGCACTGTGTGCAACCATAGGCGTGGGCACACATGCTGCTGTCATTATTTGCTAGCTATCACATTTGCCACCATCGACGACACCGACGGGCGCATGTAGGTGCGGGGGGTGTCTGGTGTTTGAGCAGGTGGGCAGATTACCCCACGGGCTTGGGCCTGGCATTTTGCCCCAGCCACGGCAGTAGCTGGGCTTAGCAACCTTTTAGGTTTCTTTCGCTATGTTGGTTCTTATATACTTCGGAAGTATACATGTACATGTATTTATTTGATATTTTTACATACCAATATTTAATACTGTGATGTATTAGGTAGTACTTCAAACATACAATTGTACCGGTACCTTTTATATTATTTCTACTTGCTTGAAGTCTATGCACCAAAAAGGTTAAAAACATGTGTGGTATACTTTGCAGCACCGTCCGCAAAGAAAGATAATGAACACATTTTTTAAATTGAATACCAAAAAATACTTCAGGCGCTACCATGGTACTCTATAGATCTAAGCAATACATATGAGGTACACTGTACATGTAAGACTAGGTACAATGTACTAGTAGGTAAATGAATGGCGGCAAAGATTATAAATACTACCACGTAGCACTACTGAAGCACGCAAGTACGGCATAAGTACTCCTAGAACATATGGTACATGTACATACCTGGTCAGAAGTACCTGCAGTACCAGGCGGCACATGTGCGATTTATGAGTACGTATTAATCATACTAGAATACTTCAGAAACACACTCGAACAATACATACTTGGAAGTACATGTGAATATATGAAACATGTTTCGTACGTATACCGTACCAGTACAGATTATACTCTCACAGAGAGAGATTCGTACGTATACCGTACCAGTACAGATTATACTCTCACAGAGAGAGATGCACATACAGATAGCTATTTTCTACAGTACTTAAGCAGTAGACAAAAAAATGCCGTGCACCCGCTGCACTCACCTGCGCCAGCAAGACGTCGCAGGGCTTGAGATCGCGGTGCAGCAGGGCCAGCGCGTGCAGGTGGCTGAGCGCGAGGCTGAGCTACGCATATATACTTCTGAAGTACAGTACATGTATATACTTACAAGTGAGTATTTATATTGTATACGTATACATACTGTTACATGTGCTTTGAAGTAGGTATACGAAAGAGAATTATTGGTAGTTAAAAAACACATGCAGAAATACATGCACCTGGCTCACTCACCTGTGCCAACAGAACGTTGCACGGCTTGAGATGCCGGTGCAGCAGGCCCAGATCGTGCAGGTGATTGGGGGCGAGGATGACCTACAGACGTACATGTACTGTATACTATCACTTAATTCGCAATAAGCATGTATGTTGGGTATATAAGTATTTATTATATACAGTGTTGCATATGTACTTCTGAAGTACGTAGTAAATGTTTGAAAAAAAGAATGATCAATTATGGAAATAAATATGGTACAGGCCATCCACCGGATGCACTCACCTGCGCCAGCAGGACGTTGCACGGCTTGAGATCCCGGTGTAGCAGGCCCAGATCGTGCAGGTGGTTGAGGGCGAGGATTACCTCGGCGAGGTAGAACTGAACGCGCACCTCGCTCAGGTGCTTGTTGGGCGCGTTGTTGATGGCCTCCTGCAGGCAGTGTTGCGTACAAATACTTTTGAAGTAAGTCTGTGAGAAAGAAACACTTCTGAAGTACTTTTGAAGTACATCTATGCAACACTTCTTGAAGTACATGATACGTGCTCAGTGCACTCTTTATTTAGGGGCTAGTGCCCCCCCCCCTCATATCGCGCACTGAGGCAGGACCCGCACTAAATCAACTAGGGCAGTGTGTGTTCTTGGGTGTATGGAGTAGCGGATGTACTTGTGAAGTACACAACCATGTGGTCCGTGACAGGTATCTGGACCCCGCACCAAACCGCATACCGCACTAAACAAAAACGCACTCAATCGTGAGTGCGCTGCATTTCAAGGTGGCACAGCATACAAAAAAAAATGTGCCTGGTGCGCTTGCCTCGCGTGCACTGTGTTAGAGCGACATGTTCTTTTTTTCTAAAAGGAAATTTACAATGCGACACAGTGCGGAGTTCTGCGGCCCCACCTGCAGGTCGCCGCACGTCACCAGGTCCAGCACCATGATGGCGAGCGCGTCCGTCTGGAACGCATAGTTCATGCCCACAATAAACGGGTGGTGCGTCGACGCCAGCACGCGCCTGCGCGGCGGCGCGATCAAATGCAGGGTTGGGGAAGGGGCGTGTGTGAGGGTTTACAGGGGCTGAAAGAGGTTGTGGCACACTCGTGATGTGTATGACGTCTGGAATGTGCAGTTCATGCCCACTATCAATGGGTGGTGCGTCGACGCCAGCACGCGCCTGCGTGGCGTCGCCACCACATATAGTGGGGCGGGGGGGGGGGGGGGGGGGGGGGGGTGGGGGGGACAGGTTTGAGGGTTTGCAGGGATTGAAAAGGTTGGGGCACACTTGGGATGTGAATGAAATTGGTGGGGAGGGTAGGGAGGGACGGAGGTCAAGTGCGTTAGTGGGGGGTTGCAAGCTCCGGGCGTGGTCTGTGGTGCGGCCACATAGGCGTGGGGGCCTGTGCAGGCGAGCGATCAAATGCGGGGGGGGGGGGGGGGTGTGGCACACTTGGGGTGTGAATGAAATCGATATAACACCGTCACCTTTCGTGTTCGATGCGGCCGGGGCCGTCGCTGACGTGTCCAGCAGCGCCCCCTTGAGCCCTCACAAGAAACCGCTAATGATGTTGGTCTACTTGAGTTATAGGTACCGTATGTCATGAGTGATTCATGACCATAGCGTCATTCATTAATGTACACTTGCATGACAGTTTTTGATAAAGATCCTCACCTCTCGTGGTCGATGCGGCTGGGGTCGTCGCTGAACGTGTCCAGCAGCGCCACCTTGAGCTGTATCTTCATGGCCAGGTGTGCGTTGGTGGACTTCTTGCGCACGTGCACGACGCGCCCAAACCCGCCCTCGCCCAGCTGGTCAACAAAGTCGAAGTCGTCCAGCCGCACGCGGTTGTACGACTCGCGCAGGCACTTGCGCATCTCCTGTGTTGCCCCCCAAAAAAGTGGCACGGCGTAGGCGGAGGGTTGTGAGCTCCTTTATGATGATCATGCGCTTCGAAGCGTACCTCCAAAACGTGCACCCGTACCCTTACATACACGTGCACACATACACAAGTGTGAACTAAACCTGCGTATATAAAGTACACACACACGTAGTCGAAATTCGTCCGGCCGCACGCGGTTGTACGACTCGCGCAGGCATCAGCGCACCTCCGACAGCCCCAACAAGCGGCATTGTAGAACGGGTGTGTGAGCGCGACCCACACTGTGGCTACGGTAAGCAGGCATGTGCGGCTACGGTAAGCAGGCAGAAAGAGTTTTTGAAGTTGAAGTTGCCCCTGAGTGCGCCCGCCCCTATCAGGCTATCGCTTGGGCGGCGCCGCAGCAGACGCAGAACCTGCACGCCAATGGCTGGAGTTTTTTAGCTGAGGGGCGGGCAGACAGAGTTGAAGTTGAAGTCCAAGTTGAAGTTGGTCAGCGGGGCGCGCACCTGGTAGTCGTCGGAGGCCTTGAAGCGCGTGAAGGTGACGTGGTACATCTCGGAGAAGCACTGGTGCATGAGCCGGTCGTACATGGACGCCTTTATCACCGTCTTGTCATACCGCGACTGCCGCGAGCGCACGGACACGTTGGCGGGTATTTGCAAACACACACTGTCAGCACGTGAACACATTTGAATGATTAACCGAGCCGGTGATACATGGACGCCTTGATCACCGTCTTGTCGTACCGCGACTGCCGCGAGCCCACGGACACGGCGGCGGGCATTGCAGCACACACTGTCAGCCCGTGAACACATGAACACGTTTGAATGATTAATTGAGCCGGTCGTACATGGACGCCTTGATGACCGTCTTGTCGTACCGCGACTGCCCGCGGCTGGGCGCGGACATGCAGCAGCTTATAGCATTGCTGTTGGAGCCATTTCTTGGTTTCAATTTTGTTTTTGGTGATTGGTGCCAGGCATCGCGATGCACTGTCAGTCACCCCGCCGTCCAGCAGCAGCTCCGCGGCATGTCGCAGCCACAAGCGGTTGCCGCCCATGCAGTCACGCGACCCAAACCTCAACTCTGCCCAACAACAACAAGCTAAACTTCAACTCTAACCGTGCGCAGACGCTCAGCCGCCAGGGCCTGAAACATCTTTTTTTATCATCAAAAGCCTGGTTTGTCCTGACGCGCACACCACCTGGTGTGTTGAGAGTGGCGTACCAACTTCAACTGGTGTGCACGTGACCCCATGTCTCTGGATTGACACATCCAAACTTCAACTTGCATGTGAACTTCAATATGAGCGCACCTTGTCCAGAATGGACTTGTAGCCCTCCCGGTCCACGGGCTTGATGCAGCCCAGCTGCAGCAGCAGCAGCATGAGCGGCAGCGGCAGCAGCGGCAGCAGCGGCAGCAGCAGCAGCAGCAGCAGCAGCAGCAGCAGCAGGAGAAGCAAAGTCAGGCTGTTGCACACTTACCCCCCCCCTTCGTGGCATGTGGGCCAACGCGCTGCCTGCCTGTCATTTGCGTATACTTTGAACTATACTTCAACTACTACTGTAATACGGTACATATGAAATCCTTCATACATACTTCAGGTACATACCACTACATACTGTGCTTACTATCTCTAAGTAGTACTACGTAGTATATTACACCTGGCTTATAATGATTTGGAGTCTCCGCGGCTGCTGTAACTGTTGCGGAGGTTACGGGTGTAACTGTAGTGGCATTCACAGCTGCTGGCCTCTAGTCCTATACAGTGTACTGTACATGACAATGATACCATATCATAGATGTGTCAGGCATGCTACTGCGCTTTGGTCAGACGGGCAACACTACGCGGACACCACGCAGCAACGTGGCAGCACTGCAGCACCGCACCTGCAGCACCACCGTCTCCTTGCTGCACTTCCAATCATACACCAATAATATGTCACCGGTATACTATAAATATACTTCAGACGTAATAAGCATGTCATTGCGCTGCGGTCAGACAGGCAGCACTACGCGCACCACGCAGCAGAATGGCAGCACTGCAGCACCGCACCTGCAGCACCGCCGTCTCCTTGATGCACTTCCAATCATACACCAATGATATGTCACCGGTACACTATGAATATACTTCAGACGTAATAAGCATGTCATTGCCCTGTTGTCAGGCGGGCACTGTTATGCGCACCACGCAGCAGAATGGCAGCGCTGCGGCACCGCACCTGCAGCACCGCTGTCTCCTTGATGTACTTCTGGTAGATGTGGACCGCCATGCCGCGCTGGAAGTCGGCCGTGGGTATGCTGCGGTACTCCTGTATCTCCAGCCACGCAAAGAAGCTGCTTAGCAGCAGGTGTGCCGCGGCGGCGGTGGCAGCAGCAGCAGCGGCGGCGGCGGCAGTGGCGGCGGCAGCCGCAGTAGCAGCGGCAGTGGTGGTGTCAGTGGCGGCGGCAGCGGCAGTAGCAGCGGCAGTGGTGGCGTCAGTGGCGGCGGCAGCAGCAGCAGCGGCGGCAGCGGCGGCAGCAGCAGTGGCAGCGGTTGTGTGGAAAGCAAATCCGTGGCGGAACGTGCGTGGCGGCGCCATGGCTACTGGTGGGCATGCTGCTTGGCTGTGGGTATGCTGGTACAGTGCACTGCTTCGGTTTAAGCACGGCGCTTGAGGTATCTGATGTGCTGCGTGTGTGTCTGCAAACAGGGGCAGTCGGGGGGTATGTAGTGGCAGTTATGCCGCCTGTGTCTCAGCATGTCGTGGCTACTGCCCCGGTGGGAGTGCTGGCATGCTGCTCTTGACTGTGGGTATAGCGCTCCATCGTGGTTCTGCGGCTACAGTTCAAGCATGCTGCTTCAGGTGCTGATGCAGTGTGCTTATTCAGCGCACCAGCCATTCTTGTGTCTGACAAGGGCGGCATTTGGGGCTTGCAACGGCGGATACGCCTGTAAGCACCACTAACTCATCCCATTGTGCAAGGTAGTACATGTATATGCCGCCTGCGCCAGCATGTACTCCGTGTACTCTGACTGCATCAGTACTACGGCAGTGACAGTGCAGGACAGTGGCATCCACCCGCGTCTGCTATGTGCGCCCTCACACACTGCCCAGGCGTAAAGACCTGCCCGCGGGCACTGCCACAGAATGCCCTGCTCTGAAGCGCAGGTGCATGTGCACCGCTGTCAAGTACTGCAATGGTCCCCTTGGACATGGCGCTGTAATCCGTTGGGGTAGCGCTCTGGCAACATGCCAGGCTTCCCTTAAAACACACAGTGCTGAGCATTGCCAGCTTTTTCGCTACCTGTCTGGTCCTTTTCTGGTCAAACGCACCGTGTGCAAAGGGCTTTCCGCGCCCTAAGCGGAGTTTGACAAGAGTACTTCAATAAAAGGACTTGAAGTAGCAGAAGCCTACCGCAGTAAACCCTCTGCCGCAGGAGGCGTACAGGAAAGTGTATCCACTGTCAGCCTGTGCCGCACCTTAGCACTTGTTTTGGTGGCACCGCACAAGTAAGCCCTGTTGGTAGTTGTACTCTGAATCATCCCTAGCCCTCAAGGACACTGATCGGCGCGTGTAGGTGCGGGGGCTGTCTGGTCCTTTTCACCAGGTGGACAAATCACCCCACAGGCTTCGGCCTGGCATTTTGCCCCAGCCGCGGCAGTATCTGGGCTTAGCAGCCTTTTAGGTTTCTTTCACTTGTGGCTGGCTAGGAGTTCAGGCGTGGCCAGCTAAAACCGCCACTAGCATGTACCCCACACTGCACACCACGCGTGTGCTACGAGGTACACTTGCGCCTCCGCGCCATGCAGTGGTTCCGCGAGTGTGAGGTTGTGTCCACCAGAGCAGCGAGCCGCTGCGGAGCGGCAACTGTTTCTGTCTTGCCATACTACTATTGTTGCCGTACTACTACGCACCCTCATAACCCACATGAAAAAAAGGACTTGTATGTGGGCGCTTTTGTTGCGCCTTAGCACTTGTGGCCGGGCGCGAGTGAACACGGGACAGCTGACACCGCCACCAGCACGTACGCCACGCCGCACAGCACGCGCGCTTTGAACTACGTTTGCGAATCGGCTTCATGCGGTGGTTCGACGAGGGTGACAGTACTCATTCACCAGATCAGCCAGTGCACTTAAAGACATGAGAGACAGTTTCGTTGTGTTACGTGAAGGTGTTTCCAACAGAGAAGTTACCAGCTGCGGAGCGGCAGCTATTTGTGTCTCCAGTACCTAGTACACCGGCACTCTCATCAAGTCCACAGCAGTTAGGGTGGAAGTTGTGTCCACCAGAGCAGCGATCAGCGGCGGAACGGCAACCAGTTTATGCCTTGCCGCTGCTACTGCCGGCACTGTCATCGTTCAACTCGCAAGCTGTGTACGGGGGCATTTTTGGGCATACCTCATGTATGCCGGTCACCGAAGTCGCCAACTGGGGCTGCTGCCCCCCTCCCACACACCCACCACGCGCAGCAGTCCACAGCCTGGCCCTCCACTTCACGCGGCAAAAGCTTGCTTCAATTTGAACTCCAAGTTCAACTCCAAGTTGAGCTTGCTGCTCGTGCGCGCAGCTCATGCTCCCCCCCCCCCCCCCCCCCCCCCCCCCCCCCCCCCACACACACAGGCATTCGCACTGCGCTGTGCCCAAGAGTGCTTTCTGCCGTGCGGGAGCTGCCCATGGTCTGATTAGTGAAAGAAACCTAAAAGGTTGCTAAGCCCAGATACTGCCGTGGCTGGGGCAAAATGCCAGGCCGAAGACTGTGGGGTGATTTGACCACCTGGTGAAAAGCACCAGACAGCCCCCACACTTACACGCGCCGGTCAGTGTCCTTGAGGGCTAGGGGTGATTCAGAGTACAACTGATCTGATTTGCTCGGACACAAAAAGTACCGTTGTCTCGAAGTGTAACGTCCCCAAGAGCTTCAGCACGGCATGTGCCCCCAGACACGGCCAATATCTGGGCTTACCAACCTTCCAATACTGGCAGCATGTCGTTTGCAACGAAAAATAGGCGTGTCACAGCTGGCGCACATTCAGCGCTCACCTCTCAGGGGTGAATGGTTTCTGCCGCAAACGCTCCAGTGAACCTTTATTTCGCTTGCGCAGGGTGCTTCAGACGTACAACTGCAGGAGCAGTCCAGCGCCCACCTCTCGTGCGTGAGTGTTTTCATTGCCGACCCATCAATGAAGTTTTGTTTCGCTTGCACAAAACACCGGCGCGTGTACGTGTGGGGGCTGTCTGGTGTTTCCACCAGGTGGACAAGTCACCCCGCAGGTTTTGGCCTGGCGTTTTTGCCCCAGCCACGGCAGTATCTGTGCTTAGCAACCTTTTACTTCAAAGTATTTTTTTCACAAAGCACTTCAGAAACATCACAGAGGAAGCAAAGCTTGTCAAGCGCTCACCTCTCGTGTGTGAGTACTTCCCTCCAAACGCTCCGAGGAACTCGCATCTCGCTTGCACACAGTACTTCAGGAACACCACAGAGGAATCAAATTTGCCAAGCGCTCACCCCTCGCGTGTGAGTATGTTCTTTGCAGACGCTCCGATGAACTTGCATCTCCGTTGCGCAAAATACCTTTTCAGGAAGTACTTCAAGTCACTGCAGGAGCAAGTCCAGCGCTCACCTCTCGTGAGTGAGTATTTTCCTCGCAAAAGCCCCAATGAACTTTTGCCCCACTGGGTCCTCCAGAATGGTCCTTAGCTCCATGTGCTCCGGGTTGTCCACGCCCCACGGCAGCGTGCCGTCCTTTTCGAAGCGCTCGGCCATCTGCTTCACTGGTGGAATCACCTGTTGTCCCAGCCGCCGCAGCAGCAGGACGGCAGCAGCAGCAGCACCACCACCAGCAGCAGCAGCAGCAGCAGCAGCAGCGCGAATGTCGAACCACATTCAGGCACGCCAGCGGCAGCACCAGAAACACCATCAACAGCGGCGCATCGAAACACATATTGTTAAGGGCCCGCAGCGCCGTCGCTCACACCGCGCTGCTGCTCGCTGCTCGCCGCGCAGCAGCCGCGTGGCTTGGCACTGCACACCTGGATGTAGAACCTGCGATGCGCGCACATGGAGCGGTAAGGCCGCGCACCTTCCATTGTGTGCCTTGATGAGCCAACATAGGTGGGTGGTGCCCTGGTGGCGCCGCAGCCGCCGCGGCTGCTGTCGCCGCTGCCGCTGCCGCGGCCACCGGAGGCGACGCCACGACTGGCGCGGCGGCGGCGCCCCTCGGGCTGACCAGTGGGCTGGCTGCCGGTGGGTGGTGCAGGCTCGCAGCAGCCCCCATGGCGTACTGGTTCCGTTCACCAAAGCTCTTCACGCTCCTTCGCCGCCGGCGCCTGTGTGCTGGGTGGCTGTTGGTGCCGCCTCCTCAACCTCGCCATCGGCCCCGCCAACGCAGACTTCTGGTGCTGTCTGCCTGCTGCTGCTGCCGCTTGTTGCCCTCGCGTGACTTGAGCTCCAGAACTCGCCAACTTTCCCCTCCTTCTGGCTGCAGCAAAATAGCGCAGAGCCGCTGCCAGTGGGCTGCTCCGCTGCTGCTGGTGCTGCCGCGGCAGGCACTCCTTGTCAACTGACTGCCTGCGCTTCTGTGATTCTGAAATTCGTGAAGAAAAAAAAACGGTTTCGTTTTTTCCTTCTTCGCAAGTGCTCAGCAGAGAGCGACACCAGTGACGTGCAGAGCTCTGCAGCAGTGCACACACCACACGATCACCGACCAGGGCGCATGTCGGTTGCTGCTGCGGCATGGCGTCCAGAGTTGCGGAGTGCCTGAGGCAGGCTCTAGAGGGCTCCTACGCCAAGAGAAGCCAGCTAGCCACCTCATTAAAAGTAAGCTTGGTGTGTCTGTCACAGCAACACCCATCCAACTGCCAACAAGACTGCTGCAGCAGATTCGTTGCTGCTCGGCAACTTGGTGCCTGCGGCTGATCGCAACCGGCAGGGTGTTCTTCCTGCCTGTGATGCACATGCGACACTGCACTGCCCCACCATTGGCTGCTGCCCCTGGCTGGTGCCTCAGTCTGTCAGTCTGCGGTTTGGGTCAGGCCCAGGCAAGTTGCCCGTGGCTGCTTATGACGCACCTTGACTGGTGGTGACGCTCGAGGCCCGCCAGCGGTCCCCCTGCTGCTCTTGCTGGTAGCCACCGCTTCTGCTATCGCTGTTGACGTTGGTGGTGCTTGCGATAACACCATACTAGTGCCAGTAAACGTGTCCCGCTGCTGCTGCTGTGCTGCTGCCTCCTGCGTGCGCGAAACTCAGACTCCGGCATGGCTGCGGCCGGCGTTCGTGCCCCATGCACTGGCACTGGTCAACTTCCTCATCGTGGTAATCACCAATGCGGTGCACGAGAAGACCATCAGCGTCTTCAGCTTGTGAGTGGCCACCCGCGGTTCACCTACTTACTCTACACAGTTGTACTTACTTACCACAGCTGCTTAGTCTACAAAGCTACTGCCATCACATGGGTCTGGTTTCAGTTGTTTTTGCTGCACCCTGCCCTGCGCGTGCATTGCCACTGCCGCTGCCGCCGTCACCACCGCTGCTGCCGCCGCCGCCGCCCATTGCTGCCGCCACGTTGCCGCCGCCATCGTTCTGAACTACCTCCGCTGCCGCCGCCGCTGCGCCTGCCGCCGCAACCGCGTGCCGCACAGCCATCCGCTGTTCATGTCCCTGGGCTTCCTTCTCTTCATGACGCTGGGCGTGACCGCGTACCGCAACCGCTTCCTCCTGGACCTCTTCTCCCCCATCATGATGCACGGCCCGCAGACCAAGAGCCGCACCATGCACGCCACGCTGCAGTCGCTCACGGCGGCGTGTGCGGCGCTGGGGGCGGCGTTTATCGTCGCCAACAAGCTGGCGAGGGGCGCGCCGGTGCTGCCGCGCAGCGTGCACGGCGTGCTGGGGACGCTGGCGCTGCTGGCGGTGGTGGTGCAGGTGCGGGGTGGCGCCGCCGCGGCTGAATTGGTGTGAATTGAATGGGCTTGCTGATGCGGTTGATAGGATACAATATCAGGCGCCCCCTCTCCCAGCATGTACATGCGAAGTACTACCTCCGTTTCAATCCAATAGGTGTCAAGTTTTTGAAGCGCGTATTTGACAGTAAAGGCGGCCGATTTATTCCGTTGTGCTTGTTTCGAACTTGTAGAGCGTGAGCTAATTAAGGGGGTGGCATACTGTGTTCGCCTGGTGGTGTCTCAAAGGTGGTGCGGTAGGCAGGGTGGCGAGGGGCAGTCACAGCGACCGTGTTTCTGCACTCGCCCGCCCCTGCAGAAAGCGCACACGTCGTACAGCGGCGCCACA
>JAULBY010010669.1:0-24489 GCA_032358315.1 Ophiocytium majus
ACTGAGCCCAGGTACTCCCGTGGCTGGGGCAGAAAGCCAGGTCGAAGCCTGTGTGGTGATCTATCCACTTGGTCAGATTCGCTTGGTCAGAACCAGTGGCCCACACCCTACACGCGCCGGTGAGTGCCCTTAAGGGCTAGGGATGCTTCTGAGTAATACAACAGCACTATGTGTTCACAAACTGCTGAGCAAATGCAAGGCGCAGCGAGTTGAAGTACAACACTTGAAGTTTTGCGGCGCCGCCCAGCAGGCGGCAACTCACTCATCCCGCGTTGCTTTCACTGGTGCAGCCGCCGCCATCACTCGCTTCCGCAGAATTGAAGTACAATACTTGAAGTACAGTTGAACTACAGTACTTGAAGTACAGTTGAAGTACAGTACTAAAAGTGTACCGGCTGCCAGCAGTTCACCGCACACGAATGCTCACAAGATCTGCTGAGCAGATGTGAAGCGCAGCGAGTTGAAGTACAGTACTTGAAGTGTTGTGGCGCCGCGCAGGAGACGGCGACTGTGACTCACCCATCCCGCACTGCTTTGCTGGTGCAGCCTCCACCGTCACTCACTCTCACAGGAAGTGAGCAGCTGCCAGTGTCTTACCACCAAGTGGGGGCCCCTACATGCTGACCAAAATGCTGCTGAGCAGATAACAAACGCAGCGCTTCGAGGTAGTGCATTTAACATTTTAGGCTGCAGGGGGTGACTCACCCACCCCGCATTGGCGGCCACCACAAGCTCATCCATTTCGCTCCATAGAGTTGAAGTACAGTACTTGAAGTACAGTACATGAAGTTGCGGCACCACACAGCGGCGGCGGCGACTGTGACTCACCCATCCCGCATTGGCGGCCTCCACAAGATCATCCATTTCGCTCCACAGCATGCCCTGTACAAGGAACACCCAACAGTCCCCAGAGGGGTTCCCATCCCACTCCACCAACACCTGTGCCAGTGGTACACATGCATTTGCAGGGCAGCACGCAAGGCGGCAGCGGTGCTCAGCAGGATGTAGTCGCGTATAAAACAGGGCGTGCACGCTAGTACAATACCAAAAAACATGTACCTCTGAAGTAGGTGTTTTTGGTGCATTTATTTGGTGCATAAGGAACACCCGCCCCACTCCACCAACACCTGTGCCAGTAACAATGGTGCATTTGCAGAGACATGCTGCACGCAAGGTGCCAGCACTATGTTTCTAGTTGGGCGTCTCTTGACAATTGACACACGGTTTCAGGTGCTCCACACCATACAATGAGTTGTTGTTTGCAGGTGTGTAACAAGGTGCAAGCAATGTCAGACTTGAGTGTGCTAGTGACAAAGGGCAACGAGCAGCCACACACACGCATGCATGCACACCTCCATTGCCCTGTCGCTGTTCGTGAGGGTGTTTGGCGGCTTGCAGTGCGCGCCCAGCAGAGACTTGGTCGCTTATGAAATTGGTCGCTAATGAAACAAGGCGCACACGCTAGTACTTGTGAAAGAAACCACAAAGGTGACTGAGCTCAGGTACTCCCGTGGCTGGGGCAGAAAGCCAGGCCGAAGCCTGTGTGGTGATCTATCCACTTGGTATGTGTGCTTTCAGGCCCCTGTACGTTGGCATACGTGGAGGCGCCGTATCTGAGCTGGTGCCTTGCACCCTCGGCATTCAAATGCACAGCTGCTCTTGCACTATGCCCACGCCCAGGCGGAGCTAACTGCAACATGCGGACACCCCGGTGCCTGACGAATGGGCTAGCCCTCCCTTCACGGCCTTAAATCTTCTCCACTGCCATGCCCCGCTCCCTCTGTGCTGCCCGCCCACTCTCACCCTCAGCATTCAACGGTGATATGGCTGTTGATCATATCGCATGCAACATGTGGGGGTGCAAGTGAGTGTATACACATACAACCGGGCTAAACCTCTCTTCACGGCCTCACATCATGTGCACTGCCATGCCAATTCTCACCCTCAGCCTTCAACCGAGAGGTGGAGGAGATGGTGTGCTTCACCGCAAACACCGCGGCGGCGGGCGGCAGCGTGGGCGGCGCGGGCAGCGCAGCCGCCACAGGGGGCACTCTTTTCATTAAGACTGCGGACTTCCCGGCCCACCAGCAGAGGTTCAATGGGACCGTGGTGGGGTTTTCGGGCAGCAAGGTGAAGCTCGACACCGCCCACCCCGCCCAAACTTCATGCTGGACGGCGAATAAACATGGTGCCACTGCAGCACATGAATATATTTCCCCCTGCCTCCCTCACCCCGCCCCCCCCTTTCCCCCCATGCATGCACCAGAGAGGCACATATATGTGGTGCCACTGCTGCGCATGCACGTGCCCACTCTAACCCCCCTCCACCCCCCCCCGCGCGCACATGATTTCCTGTGTTTCAAATACTGGGTGTATTCTGTGAGCGGCGGCGCCATGACGCCTAACCTAACCCCCTTCCCCCCCCCCTGCGCGCACGTGATTTCCTGTTATTGACATATATATATCAGGTGTATTCCGTGAGCGGCGGAGCCATGACGGCGGTGGACGTGCCGCAGACCATGTCCATGTACCGCTACATTGACAGGGGGGACTTTGGGTCTGCGTACAAGGTGGCCTGCCTGGGGGTCACGCAGGGGGACTGGAGGGTGCTCGCCGTCAGTGCACTGCAGGTATGCATGTACTCCAGAAGTACTTTGAAGTATGTGTATACACTACGAAGTAGGTAGATAAGTACACAAAATGGCACTACAGTAGTACGAATTGTGCGAATAGAAGTATGAACACATGTTTACACATCATACTCTTGAAAGTGCATCATGTAGGGGGACTGGAGGGTGCTCGCCGTCAGCGCACTGCAGGTATGTACGTACTTCAAGTGAATACTTGAAGTACCAGAATTGGTACAGAAGTGTGGCATGCCTGGGGGTCACGCAGGGCGACTGGAGGGTGCTTGCCGTCAGTGCACTGCAAGTATATACGTGTACATATACAGAAATATGCTTCAAAAAGGACTTGAAGCAAGTACACACAATTGTACAAAAGTGTGCGAATAAAAGTATGTACACCTGTTTATATTTTGAAGTACATTGTATACTTCGAAGTATTACATAACGCGACTGGAGGGTGCTCGCCGTCGCCGCGCTGCAGGTGCGTAAACGTACACAGTTCTGAATTTTGCTGTGTTGCCACTTGAATTATGGTGCATTGCGGGTCATGCGGCTGGACGTGGCGCGCCAGGCCTTCATCCACCGCTGAAATTTGCTGGTTTGTTGCTGGAATTCGGCTATGTTTTTCAGGCCATGCGGCTGGACGTGGCGCGCCAGGCCTTCATCCGGCTGCGCGATATGCGCTTTGTGGACCTGCTTGCGGCCACCTCCAAGCGCCAGGCCGCAGCCGCACAGCGCGCGGTTGACCCCCAGGCGCGCGCCAACATGGAGCAGGATGCGGTGAGTGCTTGTGTCATACTTTGAATCATGTTGTGTGGTTTGTGTTGGAAGTATATGATACACTACAGTGGTATATAGTGCTGTACTAACAACACGGTATAATGTTTTGTATCATTGCATGTGGCACACAGCGCGCGGTTGACCCCCAGGCGCGCGCCAACATGGAGCAGGATGCGGTGAGCACTTGTACACGCGCCTACCAGACTATTGACTGGCACATATACTGGGACTCGCTGGAATAAGTACTAAGGAGTGTTATTCAGTATACACGTGCACATGTGATACTTCACTATACACTATAATAGGTATTAAATATCATTTATTATAAGGTACGAGTTATCAAATCATTGCATGTGGCACACAGCATGCAGTCGACCCCCAGGGGCGCGCCAACATGGAGCAAGGTGCGGTGAGCTGTAGCACATGCTTCAGAAGCATATGTTACCTATACTTGAAGTACTTGCTAGAAGTACACTTCAGCATACACATGTGCACTTGTACGTATGGTATGCATGTACTAAGCTATGTATGTGCATACACGTGCTGCAGAAGTACTTTAAAGCGTATACATCTGAAGTAATTCGAGGTAGTATCAGTACCGGCTACTGAGAGTATAGTATCCGGCGCCCCGTCGACCCTCAGGCGCGCGCCTAACAGGGGCTGGAACATGGTTAATCTCTGTGTTCTTTGCCGTGTTCCGGTAGTCCATTTTGCACTTACAATAATGTAAAATATCAGATACTTGAAGTAACAATAGGGATGTATACCATAAAAAGGCGTGCAAAGGCTCGGAGCGCATGTGGTGCATGAGGCTACATATGCTTCCCTGGCAGTACAATATGTACTGATGGGTCACCGCGTATAATTTTTGCATTATATATATATATATATATATATATATGCCGAATAACGTATGTAAAAACACAGTAGAACGTATACAGATGGACGTATTTAAACGGCGAAGACGCTGTATATCGCGTTTTTGAGCGTAGAAATGCCCCGTATTTGGTACAACGTATAAAATACGTAAATACGCCATGACCCATCACTAACAATATACCTTTGGTAGCTGCGGTCCTGTGCCCTTATATTGGCAGCAGATGCAGGCATACGCCAACGTGGAGCGCGCCATGGCAAGCACGCCAGCAGCGGTTGCATGCTGTCATTGACTGTATGCGCCGTAGTGCTGAGGCTTCAGCCAGCTTAAAGTGCCAGGGCAGGTGCTCGGCTGAGCCATTGATTCTGCTCTTGGCTGCATCCCCCCACACCGGTGTTAATGATATCCATCGAAGTATAATATTACACCAATGTTTACGGGAAGTACTTCACAAGTACCTGGTTGAAGTGCATACTTTTGAAGTACTAGAAGTAGCATCTAGCAATGATACCGGCTTATGCATGCGAGGCAATGGCACCTGCGGCCTGAGCAGCACGTGCAACACAGTCACAGCGTGCGCTCAACACGCATCCATGGACCATGAGCCAAAGTGCTGGCGCTGCTGTTCTGGCACCTGGCTGTGGCACCCAAGGCCTGGGCTTGGCCACTTGTGACACCGCTCTCTGGTGTGGGCAATGCTGCTGTGCGTTACGTGGCCGCAGCGTGCGGAGGTGGCTGCCCGCCGCGGCGAGCTTGAAAAGGTAGTGCAACACACACTCATGCGGCGGACCAATGCTGCAAAAAAACACTTTGAAGTACATGGTGTGAAGTACTACATGTGGTGCGCCGGAGGTGGTCCAGCATAGCTGCCGCTGTCAGTCACTGTTGGTACTACCTCTAGGTGCTTTTAGAAGTACATGCTGGCAAGTGGTGCCTGTCCCCGCGTGTCTACCCAGCCACTTTGCCGCCGCGCACATGGAAACTCTGGCATGCACAAATGACTGAGCTATTGAACACATGACCGGCGTCGTACTTTATCCACAATGCCATTATTGGCATGCACACAGGCGTGTCTTTGGCGGCTCGCATGGCACTGTGCTTGCCCGTTGTCTGAGTATGCTCAACTTGTCACCCCACCAGCGCCCTCTATGTCTATGGTGGCACTGCTCTGGTGGTGCACTCACAACCTGGCGCAGTGTTTGACAACACAGTTTGACACTCCTGCCGCTGCCACTGCCTCCGCCGCCGCCGCCGTCGCCGCTGCCTCCGCCGCCGCTGCTGCCGCTGCTGCACGGCATCCGCCCACATACACGGCCGCCGCATGTATGCATGTTCCACATGAATCCTGTACAATGGGTGCCATGGCATCAGCTTGCGGAAGTGCTGGCGTACCAGGGCATGTACCAGGAGGCGGCGCGCGTGTGGGCGCGTGCGGGCATGGTGGGCAAGGCCGTGGCCATGTTCGCCGACCTGAGGCAGTGGGAGGATGCTAAGGTGATGAATTTTCTCTAGCATCATACCTTTCATCACGCAAATTACAAGTATGTACATGTATCTGTACATATCTTGCAGTGCACTTCTATAGTATGTAAGGCGCACAACTTGTTCATACTTCCAGAAGTACAAATATACAGTCGGTATACAACACATGCGCTGCATTAGGCGCTTTCAGGCATGGACGTGTGCTGCCATTCTGTGCTACTGTGGTGTAGTTCAAGGAGGGCACCATTGACAAGGCCGTGGTCATGTTTGCCGACCTGAGGCAGTGGGAGGATGCTAAGGTGGTGACTGGGTGAAAGCTTTGAGCAACGTCATCATCCATACTACAGTAGTATACCTCGACGTACCTGCTATACACCAGAACCTGCACTGGCAGGTCGAGCCCTAGCCTGCCGGCGGCTCAGGCCTGCCCGCTAGCAGCAGTTGTCGCATATACTTCGAACTACTAGTAGTTATACTTCAGTATGCGTACTTTGGAGTTTGTAGTATGGAGTATGGAGTATGCCGACCTGAGGCAGTGGGAGGATGCTAAGGTGATGACTATGGCTGGGTCACATATTATGATATACCACTTCTGTAGCAGAAGTACCATATATAAATATAATACTACAGTAGTATACTCGAAGTACGTATGTACATTGGTACTTTGGAGTATGCGCGCGCGTGCATGGTGGGCAAGGCCGTGGCCATGTTCGCCGACTTGAGGCAGTGGGAGGATGCTAAGGTGATGACTGCGGCTGGTTCACAGCTTGAGCACTCACTTTGAAGTACATTGTACCGGTAGTGCTTCTGAAGTACACGCTTCAACGTACACATACA
The DNA here is from genome assembly GCA_032358315.1 of Ophiocytium majus. Lineage (NCBI taxonomy): Eukaryota > Xanthophyceae > Mischococcales > Ophiocytiaceae > Ophiocytium > Ophiocytium majus. Next base: position 6,604 of record JAULBY010010669.1, read on the forward strand.
TGTGCGTGGAAGGCGTATAACGCACTCTTTCTGAATGTCCACATCCACCGTGGTATATCACATTTTTTGGTGCAGACATGTGCTGTGTTTAGGTGCCGAGTCACTGCTTGGCCTCAATGCAACAGCACTGAAATGCCCCTTGGGTGGGGCACGAGCCCTGTGCACTTGCAGCCGTCCGTCTCCACAGCATGTCAATGACACATGTCAATGGCACATGTCAATGGCACATGGCGGCCATGCCAGCCCCCATGACTTTGTGAGCTGCACACACTCGCGCTCTCTTTTATCTGTGCACGTTCGGCTGGCCGCTTTTCAGTGGCGGACTGCAAGCGTGCCACCAACTGTGCATCTCGTGCAGCGTCTCCAGGTGTTGCTGCAAGCGCGTGCAATGACAGCAGTCTCACACTCACATTCGCCACAAACCGAACACCGGAAAAAGTCAAACTTGAACCACCTTGCGCTTTGCGGCACTCAAGGCTGGTCGCTGTGCAGTTGCTTATTGCCGCGTACTTGCCACCGTCGAGTGCCTTATTTCCTGGGTTTTTTCGGTGCTGCTGCAGGTTTTTGCTGCAAATGCGGGCAATGACAGCGGCCTCACCGTGCAGGAGCTGGTGCGCATGCAGGCCAAGTGGGCCGAGGAGGTGAGCTTCTTTCCCATAACCTATGAAACCACATAGCCGCATACTACTTGGAAGCACAGAGTTTCCATACATATACTACTAGTACTTTAATCAAACTCCGCATATACTTCAAAGAAGTATGTACTACAGTAGTACGTATTTACGTATATACGTGCGTAAGTACGTGTGTGTGGAAAAAGTACGTTTTTTGCCAGCCCTACCCATACTATATGGAAGCACATAGTTTCCGTACATGCAGGCCGCGCCTGCAGGCCAAGTGGGCTGAGGATGTGAGCTTCTCCCCCATAACCTATGAAGCCACATTGTCCCGTACAAAACACGAAGACACATACTTGTACTTAAGTAGTTTGCATACGTGCAGGCCGTGCAGGCAGGCCAAGCCGGCTGACAAGTAAGCCGCGGCTCACTTTCCCACAAACGCTGGACCATACACTTCAATAAGTACTTGAAGTACACTCTCATACAGTGCGAAAGCACATGGTTTCCATACATGCAGGCCGCACATGCAGGACAAGTGGGCTGAGGAGGTGAGCCGCGGCTCACTTTCGCTTCACCTATGAAACCACAATGCGTGCATACTTTGTAGAAAAACATGCAGAAGTACCACAGGTACAATATTGAAGCCAATAGTTTCTACACTCTGGCTGGCCGTACTTCTAGAAGTATATGATAACACGCATTACTCCTATAACTCAATATACACACACGGCTTGCACACTCTGGACAGGTGACCCCCGATGGTTCAATTGCTCCTGGCCGGGAGCCTATGGTGCTGCTGTTCTTTGTGCAGCGTCCTACTTCGTATAGTATCTCATGGTAACCGCGTCCTTCTGACAACACAAAGTCGCCAATTTCCTGTGACACCTCTGTGCCCGTTGCTCTTGTCGGCCCGGGGGTACCTCATCACTGTGCCACGCGCTTATGCAACGGGCCGGCTCCAGCAAAACCGGCTGCGTCACTGACCATCGACTGCCCATGCTGGTGCCTGGTGCCTCACGTGTGCCTGGCCACCGCCGCCGCTGCTGCTGCCGCCGCCACCACCTCTGCTGCTGCCGCCACTGCTGCCGCTGCCGCCGTCGCCACCGCCGCTGCCGCCGCCACCGCCGCCGCTGCTGCTGATGCTGCTGCCGCCATGCTGCTGCTGCTGCTGCTGCTGTTGCCGCCGCCGCCGCCACCGCCACCACTGCTGCTGCCACCGCTGCTACTGGTCCCGCCGATGCCGCTGCTATTGCTGCCGCTGTCGCCGCCGCCGCCGCGCTGCTGGTGCGCATGAGGTGCTTACAGACCAATGACTGGCGGGGCGCAGCGGACATGTATCTGCGGTCAGGGGAAGGGCTGCGGGCCGCCACCATTGTGTGCGCGCAGCGGGGGAAGCAGGGGAAGGCCGGCGAGGGGTGGCAGGTGGTGCTCATGGAGGTGGGTCACTTGAGTCAATGGTGGTGCGCATGCATTCCAGTCTAGTCCGTGTAAATGGTGCATATGCTTTATGTAGTAAGGTTTCCTATTGAAATGAGTGGCAGGCTGTGCTCATGGAGGTCCGTCACTTGAGTCAATGGTGATGCGCATGCGTTCCAGTCTAGTCCGTGTTACATGGTATGTATGCAATACTGTATATCCATGCTGATTGTTACGATATCATGTACTGAAGTACTTCACTATGTGTGCACACGCTTGCCGCTGCGTGTACTGCACACCCTTTGGCATCTACAACAGTTCCGAAGCCCAACCACAGCAATCACAGTAAACGTGCCAATGCCGCTTGCACCTACTGCACACCCTTCAACAGTTACAACAGTTTCGACACCAGCCACAGCAGTTACAACGAAACTGCCGATGTCGCCCTCTGCTGTGCGCTCGCGCAGGTCGCCCGCAACGTGAAGAAGACAGACACCGAAGTGCTCAAGGTGGGTCACTGCTGCCGCCTGCAGCTGCGCTCGGCACCGCCACCACTACGCCCGCCGCAGCTGGCCATAAAATATTCCAAACAACCAGCACACAGCAAATGCTGTCTTATCTTGTAGTACTAGTACTGCTTCCAGTGATTCGTTTCTGCCGCGGTGGGCAGCAGCAGCCGCATGCTTCACCCCTCTAGCCAAGCGTGTGGTGTGAGCAGGCGCAGCATGGGGCAGGCTCTGGCGTCGTCCGCCTTCTGTCCGGGGCTCGTGGCCACACACAACGACCTCAACTTCATCTTCAACTTCAACTGGTGCAAAGAGGCCGGCATACTCTGCTACAACACACACCCCAGGCCCGCAGGAGCAGTGACGTAACTTCCAAGCGCACATCTTGCACGTGCACTGACAGACACTTTTGCTTGGCATCGTTGTGATGCAAATCCGCGCCGCAACTCCACTCCACTCCGATAAGACTTACCTTGGTACAAGCGCGCATCTTGCAGGTGCACTGACAGACACATTTGCACCGCACTGCTGCTACACAACTCCGCGCCGCAACTCCACTCCGCAGATGTGCAGCGAGGCGCTGGTGGGTGCGGGCGAGCACGAGCTGGCGCTGGAGGTTCTCAACAAGCTGCAGGACTACAGCGCGCTCATGGCCCTCCACGTGTCGCGCCAGGACTGGCCCGCGGCCGTCAAGCTCAGCGAGGAGCACGCCGGGAAGTTCGACCAGGCGCGTGCTGTCACCGTGGCACACACACTCATAAGTAGGGTTGCCGGAATCTTTTTTTTTTCAAAATCACTCCGTAATTCGTGGCGTACTTTCACCGTAACCTTAGAGTACCTGCAACATCTTCCGTAATGTTTTGTCAGCGAGGAGCACGCAGGGAAGCTTGACCAGGCGAGTGCTGTCACCGTGGCGCACACACCCATGACTGTGTAAACTCGTGGATGTGTGAAAGAGACATACAAACCCTCAAGGACGCTGACGGCGCGCGTAGGTGCGGGGGCTGTCTAGTGTTTTCACCAGTTGGACAAACCACCCCACAGGCTTCGACCAGGCGAGTGCGGTCACCGTGACACACACACTCGTGGATGTGAACGAAACATACTTCTTGAGGCACAAAGTTGCCAAGGCCAGATACTGCCGTGGCAGGGGTAAAATGTCAGGCAGGAGCGCGTGGGGCAATCTATACACCACTGGCTTGCCTGCCTGCCTGCGGGAAGTTTGACCAGGTGAGTGCACGGTCCCAGTTGCGCAGGGGGGCGTGTGGTTTGCACAAGCAGGAGGTACTCCCGAAGTACTTCAAGTTTTCCAGAAAGGATGTACCTGGTAGCAGTTCTGGTTGAAGGAGTGGCAGTACTGGGAATACTTGGCGGCCTGGCAACATGCAGCTGGATGACAGGCCTGCTGCAGATGTGCGGCGCTATGAGTGGTCCTGTGAGTGGTTTGACCAGGTGAGTACGGTCACTGTGACACACACACTCATGAATAGGGTTGCAGGAATCGTATTTTGTTAAAAACATCACTCCGTAATTTGTGGCGTAATTCCACCGTAACCTTATAATACTTGCAACATCTTTCATAATGTTTTGTGCTACCACAGTAGGCCCATCACAAAGGTCAAGGCATCGTAGGCTGCTGCAGGCATCTGCAGCGGGTATGATGGAATTACCGGTACCGTTAACCGTAATGTACAGAAATCACAATTCTGGCGACCCCACTCACAAATGTGTGAACACAAGATACAAAGTTGCCAAGGCCAGATACTGCCGTGGCAGGGGTAAAGTGTGAGGCCGAAGCGCGTGTGGCAATCTACCGTCTTGTGCCAAAATAATTGCCCGGGTCTTACACTTCGATAGTTTATCGTGTGCCTCCCAAAATAGCCTACCCCTCCGGTGTCGTCAGTAGGAAGTGCTGCAATTAACGTGCCCCCCCCAGTTTTTTCGCCCATCCCAAAACTTCCGCCCCGGGCAACTACTTTGGCACAATACGGTATCCGTTACTGGCTTGCCTGCCTGCCTGCGTGCACTCCCCCGCCACTGTACCCAAACACACGCTCAGTGTGTACCCCTGGGCACCCAGAGGTCCCGATTGGCGTAGTGGCAGCGTTGTAGCAATTGTGGTCGAAGGCGTGGCAGTACTGGAATCGTGTGAGGGGGCTGGCAAGCCGTGCAGCCCGCAGCTGGATTACTGGAGGCCTGCTGCAGATATGCGGCGCTGTGAGTAGTGCGGCAGTACGGCACGCGCATGTACATCTGACGTATGCACGCTACTGGCATGGTTGGAAGTACACTCAAGTACGGTATGCACATATCACTGGTGTCACTGCCACTGCCACTGCGGTACCGAGTATGGGTGTGTGCAGGCGCACACATCCATCATTGGTGCACCTCAAAATAGCGATGAACTCACGCCACCATTGCAGCAACCTCTGTTTGGAACCGTCTTCCAAGCAGAAATTCGCCAGCAAGCAACCATACTGATCTCAACCACTGCCGCCGTCTGTGCCCCCGCCACCTCCTCCACCGCCGCCGCCGCCACCTCCAATTTGCCCCCGCCACTGCCGCCGCCACCACTCTTCCACTGCCATCACCGCCTCTATCGCCGCCGCCACCGCCACCACCACCGCCACCACCACACCCCCCGGCTGCAACGCTCCCCCCAACACCGCCATCCCCGCCAATGCCGCCGCCGCCACCACCACCGCCACGCCCCTGGCAACTCTCCCCCCAACACCGCCATTTCCGCCACTGCTACCCGCCACCACCGCCGCCGCCGCCGCCGCCACTGCCCCCGCCGCCACTGCCACCACCTCCACTGCCGCCGCCGCCGCCACCACCACCCTGGCTGCGGGGCTCTCGCCAACATCGCCATCCCCGCCTCTGCCGCCACCGCTACTGCCGTCGCTGCCGCCGCCACCACCGCCACTCTTGGCTACGATGCTCCCGCCAACACCGCCATTTCCGCCTCTGCCGGCGCCGCCGCCACCACTGCTACCACCCCTGCCGCCGCCACTGCCGCCGCCGCCATCACCCCCCCCCCTGACTGCGACGCACCCGCCAACAGAAAGTGTTCCTGCCATATGCGGACTGGCTGGCGAGCAGCGGTCGCTTCGACGATGCGCTGGACGCCTACCGCCGCGCCGGCCGGCCTGACCTGACCCTGCGCCTGCTGCGCCAGCTGACGGACACCAGCGCCGCCATGTCGCGCTACCGCGACGCCGCGTACTACCACTGGCTCAGCGCGCGGGAGGCGCTTCGGGGGCTGGGGGGAGGCAGCAGGGAGCGGTGGGACCAGGTGAGGCGGCTGTGTTCAGCAGTTACAAAGGCAGTTACAGTGGCAGTTACAGTCGGTTTCGGGGGTTTCGACAGTCAGTGTGGGCACATCTGCTGCTGTGTACTACCACTGGCTCAGCGCTCGGGAGGCCCTGAGGGGGCTGGGGGGAAACAGCAGGGAGCCATGGGACCAGGTGAGGGCAAGGCATGTGGCAGCTACAGTGGCTGTTACAAAGGCAGTTACAGTGGCAGTTACAGTTGCTGTTGCCAGGTGACGGACACCAGTGCCGCCATGCCGCGCTACCGGGATGCCGCGTATTGCCATTGTCTCAGCGCTCGGGAGGCGCTGCGGGGGCTGGGGGGGGGAGCAGAGAGCGGTGAGACCAGGTGAGGCGGCTGTGTTCAGCAGTTGCAAAGGTAGTGACAGTGCCAGTTAAAGTCGGTTTTCAGGGGGTTCGGCAGTCAGTGTAGGCATAGCCGCTGCTGCGTACTACCACTGACTCAGCGCGCGGGAGGCGCTCCGGGGGCTGGGGGGAGGGAGCAGAGATCGGTGGGACCAGGTGAGGGCACTGTGTCTGGCAGCGGTGATTACAACAGTTACAGTTACAGTGGCAGTTACATTGGTGGCGCCAGCTCACGAGGGGGGATGCTCAACCTCAGGCTGTACACACTGGTGCACCCGCACTCAGTGCGCGCCGCTGAACCCACACCGCACGACTGCCACTCCACTGACAGCTGCTGGTGCTAAGCCGCCCACGTTATGCTGCGCCACACCGTCACCACAGCACTCTGCCCTGCTGCTGCGCACTTACTGAGCCTGCGCACCCACTGCTGCTGCTGCCGCTGGTGCTGCCGCCGCTGCCTCTGCTTCTGTTGTCACCGCCGCTGCGACTGCCGCCGCCGCTGCTGCTGCTGCCGCCGCTGATGCTGCCTTCGCAACCACTGCCGCCGCCACTGTTGCTGCCGCCGCCACTATTGCCAACACAACTGCTGCCGCCACCGGTGCCTGTTGCTGCCACCGCCGCTGCTGCTGCCGCCGCTGCCTGCTGCTGCCACCGCTGCTGCTGCTGCCGCCGCTGATGTTGCCGCCGCAACCACTGCCGCCGCCGCTGCTGGCACCGCTGCTGCCACTGCTGCACCCCCCCCACAGGCCGAGCGCGCTGCGTTCTCCTTGCACGAGCTGCACGCACTCAAAGCGGACCTGTACTACGCATTCTACCACGTTCACAGGTGCGAACAGCTTGTCACAGCGGCCCAACGTCCGCCTGCACACGGCCCCATTTGTTGCCTCCAGCGCTAGCTGCTCTGCCACCACCGCAATGCAGGGGATACTGTATCTCGCTGTCCCAGCCCGCGTGCGCGTGCAGCAGCACTACCTCCGTTGCTTGCAGCCGTAGGAAGTGAGCACTGCTGCACGCGCGCCGCTATCGGGCTCCCACAAACAGCTCAGCCTTCGGCATGATCGCCCCTTGCGGCAGGCCGGTGGCTGTGCAGTGGCGCGTGTTGGCACGTACCGACAAAAGGCCAGGCAGGGGGGTTGTGATTTGAGTGGGCAGCGCCAGAGTGCTGCGATTGAGGAGCACGTGCCCACAAGTTGTGGCAAGAGTGGCACCAGAGCGAAAACCACACCTGAAGTCACAGGAGCCATGTAGCAGAGTTCATTATTTTCCAAGTCATTCATTTTATAGATGATGATGTGTTAGGTTGCTCATGTGCGTCACACCGGTGTGGCGGATGCTAGGTGCTTCGCACATGTGCCTCAAACCAAGCTCTCACCCGCGCGTGAAAAGAAGTAAGAGGGGGGGTGCACCTCAGTGTATGCTCTCAACCTGAGTGGCGATTATTATGTTTTGCACGCCAGTCACTCATGACCAACCCCTGCTGCTGCCATGCCTTCCTTTGTTTTGAATGCTGCCTGTGCCCACGCGCAGCTTCACCACCGACCCTTTCACCAGCCTGCAGCCAGAGACGCTCTTCCAGGTGCGGCCTCACGTGCAACTTGAAGTATGCACTTGGACTGCTATGTCATGACACATACACGACTCATGTGGCAAACGGCATACTACAGTAGTACTTTTAAGTATTTCGTTGCACAGCGCGCAGTTCAGCTGTAGACACCCTTCCCGGCATATGTGCACACGTGACAACTATTAAGCCAACTACAGTGTGCTACAAGTGATACTAAAGTTGTTGAAGTGTGCACCTGAAGTAGTGTGGCACACGGCACCACTTCGCAGGCTACGGCACAGTGTGCAGCAGTATCAAGCGCGCGCCTTGCCTTGGCAATTGCAGGTCCGGCGTGTGTGCATGCACACAGCACTGTGTACCTGCAACACATTCTTTATTAAAGTACTTCGAAGTACCTGTAATTCTTCCATGACAGAGCAAGTCATGCGCCCATCCAAGAAGTACATGTGCGACCAAGTATAGCCGCTGCAGGTGTCATCAAGTTGCACTGGCTGGCCTGTGGACGCAGGCACAGTGGCTGCTAGCAGTGGTGGCCAACCAGCAATAGAGGCAGCCCCGTGTAGGTGTAAAGCATACTCAAAGCTGTACATTTTACTTCTAGAGTATGAGCTTCAAGGGCGCTCATGGCTGGTTGCAGTGTGTCATGGCACACTCGTCACACGTGACATGAGTAACTCCATGCCCCAGGCCAGGCATGTGTCCCCAGCCATGCCAGTTCCTTGGCTTTGACAATAGTGCGCGGAGCGTCTGTGTGGGTGGCCCGAATGTACCGCCGCCTAGAGTCCCTACCTCAAAATACCAGGCCTGGCGTGTTGCCCCAGCCACCAGCCATGGCAGTGCCTTGAAATGGGCGAATACATCCCCCCCAGGTGCCGTTGCAGTGCAACCAGCAGGCATGGACGGAGCTGCCAAGTGGACGGACACACTTGATCCTGCACCATGTGTTTGCGACACCATGAAAACGGGTGCACCTCTCCCTCGGCCCTCGCAGCGGTCGAATGATGATGGCAATGGTACCATGCAGCTGCACAACTGTTGACTCTTCGACTGCTGCTGCTGCTGGGGTCTGTGTGCTTGTCGCTCTGATGCCTCTGCTGGCTACCGCAGGTGTCTCGCTACCTCATCAACATGCTGGGCACAGAGGAGCCTCCGCCGGGCATCAGCCGCGTGCACACGCTCTACACGCTGGCAAAGCAGGCAAAGGTACAATTCCTCCCACATTCACTCTGTCTGCTGAGTAGCAGACGTGTCACTCGAGCGCCTGCTGCTGCTGAGCACCACTGCTGCTGCTGAGCACTGCTGCTGCTGCTGCTGAGCACTGCTGCTGCTGCTGAGCACTGCTGCTGCTGCTCAGCCCAGCCCAGCGGCCCATGCTTGGTGTCTGCGCTCAGCAGTAGACATGCCTGTGCAGCAGCAGTGCTCACCAGGCTGCACAAGCCTGCTGCTGAGCAACAGGTCCCAGTGCGCCCCGTAACCTCCAGGCACCCGGGGCACACCAAACCAGCACCATGCTTTTGTCCAACGGCGCCTGGCATTTCTGCTCTCAAAACACTACCACTTGCCCCCAGTTGAAACTCCCTGCGGTGGCTTACTGTCGACGCCAACACACACGCTTTGCCACTGCAAAAAAGTGCGGCGGCCTGACCGGCCTCACACAGCAGAAGTGTGAGCGCCAGCTATGTGGAGCGACACATGCAGGCAGCTGATGCCATGCACTGCCTGCTCCTTATGCCCACTCAGCAGTGCTCACCGGCGTCTCACCCACCACCTGCCCCTGCGCTTGCAGTCCCTGGGAGCATTCAAGCTCGCGCGCGCGGCGCTGGAGCTTCTGCAGCAGCATCGCATACCCACTGGGTGGCAGGGCCAGGTGCGCCCGCCCCCCCCCTCCCATCCCCGCCTCGTGTGCGCGTTACAGCCTGTGTGTGCGTGCCACCATGCATACTGTTTGGCTTGAGAAGAAGCCAGCTGTGTGCAGTGCAGTGGAGCAGCTGCGTGTCGCACCAGCCTGTGCCCACAGCGGAGCCAGTGGGTGTCGTGCGCACACGTACTGCTTGTGCTCAGCAGCAGGCGCTCAGCAGCATGAGCACATGGTCACCCATCTGCCTGCTCAGCATCAGCCATGAATACCACTGTGTCACCCCCACTCCCACCCCACCACCACACCCGCCGCCGCCACCAACACCGCCCTTACCACCCCCCCCCCTCTCTGCACGGCCACTACTGCACTTGCAGGTGGAAATGGATGTGCTGGCCATCCAGTCCCGCCCCGTGCGGGACCCCCCCGAGCTGCTGCCGGTGTGCTACCGCTGCGGCAGCTCCAGCCCTCTGCTGAGCACCCGCAGCACGGGCGGTGAGGGGGGGGGCAGCGACGCGTGCGCCAACTGCCGGCACCCGTTTGTGCGGTCGTTCCTGACGTTTGAGGTGCTGCCGCTGGTGGAGTTCAGGCCTGCGGACGGCGTCAGCGATGCGGACGCGCTTGACCTCATCAGGTACTTTGAAAGTACTGAAGTTTGAAGTTATAGTTTTTTTGAAGTTTGAACTGGAAGTTGTGCATGTTTGAGGTGCTGCCTCTGGTGAAGTTCAGGCCCGCGGATGGCGATACGGAGACGCTCAACCTCATCAGGTATTGAAGTTTGCAGTTGAAGGTTTGTTGAAGTTTACACTTCAGGCCGACGGACAACAAGGGTGACGCCAAGACACTGGACCTCACCACATATTGAGGTTGGAACTGTGTTGAAGCTCATAATGGAAGCTCCACAGATTTCATGGCATGGCATGAGGTTCGGCAATTGATGGTGCTAACGCCTGAGGAGGCGCGTGTGCATATGCATTAGCTCAAGGCACCACCAGTGGGCACACCATGTGTGCACTGCGCACTTCCACATCGCCCCTGCTTCCAGCTTGGTCAACACCCACAACAACTTTCCACTACTCCCCCATCGCCTCCAATACACCCCCCCCCCCCCCCTTCCCCCCCCCCCTCCCCCCAGCAAACGCACACCTCACACCCGCAACCCGCCTGCCGCCGCTGCTGCTGAGCACAGGGCGCGTCCTCGCGACGCCCGTGGCCCCCGCCGCCGCGGCAATGGCGCCGCCGCCTCCTCCGACCCCTGGCAAGAGTCCAAGATGGGCGGCGCGGACGTAATGAACCTGGGCGACGACGACAACAATGACGACGGCAGCGACGGCGACATGGGCGGCCCCGGGGGCGGCGGCGGGTCGGCGCGCCTGCTAGGCGACGGCTTCAACGCCTGCATTAACGCGGCACTCGACCGCCAGGAGCTGGCCGGCGGCGCGGCGGGCGCGGCCGCAGGCAGTTACGCCTGCGTAACCGCCGACGCCCGCGCGCTGGCGAGGCTGCGCCGCGGCGAGGTGTACTATGTGGCGCCGGCGGGTGGCGGTCCTGGGAACGGTTCTGGGAACAGCCCTGGGGACAGTTCTGGAAACGGTGCTGGTAACGGGCCTGGGAACGGTGCGGCAACAGGTCTGCGCGGACGGTTCTTCAAGAACATGATGCCGGAGATTGTGGTGGCGGTGTGCCCGCAGTGCGCGCACTTCTTCCACGAGGACGACTTCGAGTTTGCGTACCTCAAGGAGCGCCAGTGCCCGTACTGCCGCGCCGCCGATGTTGGCGACTGCGGCAGCTGCTGAGCACACCACAACTTCAACCTGAACTTCAACTTCAACAAAAACTTCAACCTGAACTTCAACTTCAATGATGGACGGCGCTGCGAGCAGGCGGCGCCCCCAAGGAGCAGCCCCCCCACCCCACCCCGGCTACTTGCATGGAGCCAGGTCGAGAGCCGAGCGGCGCGTCCGAGTGGGCAGGCCGGCCTGCCACAGGATATACCGCCGTCTGGAATCCCTACCTCACATGCCCCCCCCCCTTCTGCTCTGCGCTAGCAGGTGCTGCTGCGGAGCCGCCTTTGGCAGGAGCGGCAACGCAGGCACTGTCGTGGCCGTTGGTGGCACGTCAGCTGCTGTGCACAAGGTAGCTGTCACAGAGGTGCTCCTGCTGCGGAGCGGTCGATAGGGCCGTGCGTGCAGGTCACACTGCTGGCGGTGCAGGGCAGCTGTGCACTCATGTAACTGTTAGGGTATGCAGTGCTGCTGAGCACGTGCGTGATCCAGATTCACTGAACTGCTGGCCATGGGGGACAGTGCGCATGTGCCAGCAGGAGCAGCCAGTGCTGCTGCTGCTGAGCACTGGCTGCTGCTGAGTACTGGCGCTTGCTGGTGCTGGCGCTGCTGGCACTGCGGTCAGCAGGCGCTGTTGCTGAGCAGGGACAGCATTGCACTGCTGCCCTGCCGTACCCTGAAAGGCTGTAGCACTGCCCGATCTCTTTTGGCGTCTGCTTCTGCAACCACTGGGATTAATGCACCCCATAAGCTGCTGCTCGCAGGCACACCTTTTCAGTGAACCCTGCAACTGGGCCACACCTTGCATGCCTCCTGTGTCCACTCATTTGCTGAACAGCCTGCTGAGCAGCAGCTGCTGCTGCGGCGGCCACAACCGTTTCAGCAGCACGGTTCGAGCGTTTTTACAAGCGCCTAGTACTTTTACTACTAGCAGACTCTGCTTAGGGCACAGAAAGCGCTGTGCACATGGCGTGCGTGTGGCCAGGTAAGGCAGGATCACACATACTGTTATCAGCGAACAAGATGGCATTGCTCAGCACTGTGCACTCTAACAAAAGGTGCTTGACAGCATTCGACTTTCCTTCACCGCAGCAGCACCAATTTGAGCGCATGGAAACCTCAATCTAGAAGCGATGAACTCAGGTCTTTTCATCGGTAGGGGCCGTCACCCTGGGCGCACCCGTGCAAGGTGTGAACACAGCAAAGACAGCGCCTACGCATGTCCGAAACAGGCAGCAGCACCACCATCAGGGCACAGAACTGTGCGGCTGGCACTCTGCTGTGCGGTGTGCCCGCTGCATTGCTGCTGCTGTTGTAAAGCTGCAATCGCTCCTGCTGACATGCCGCTGTGTCTGCTGTTGCGACTGCTTTGAGAATATGCCGAGACAGCTCACCAACAGAACTTGCACATTCCTTATTGCAGATTTACTTTGTGTTTAAAAGGGACCTGAAGTTACGTTGTACCAGCTACATCTATGTACGTATACCCACGTACCTCTTAGTAAGTACAAGTAAGTACTGTTTGAAGTAAGCATGTATACATACATTGTGTACGTCATATTTTTTCTGCTTTGAAGCATCAAACTCCACTTGGGGAGCAGAAGCCCTGTGCACATGGCATGCGCGCGACTGGAAAAAGCATGACCAAACATGCTGCCTCCTGTGGCTAGCTAATAAGATGGCAATGGTCAATACTGTACATCCTAGTGTAATCCTAGCATGTTGTTACAGCACCATTCTAATGAATCACAGCCCATGTCAAAAATGTCCCAGGGGACCTGCTCCCATCCCCACCCAGCACCTGCTGCGTACAAAATTACTCTCAAGTCCTCAGCAAAACACATGGAATGTAATGAGAGGGCTCGACGGACGCAGCAGTTGCGCGTACAGACACGCGGTCAGCCGTGCTGGCAGGGAGCTTCTGACCCTCAAGGCCCTCCACTATGGCTCTTAACATGGTGCCGCGAAGTATCAGGGGCAGCGTGCGTGTGGCGTTGACCCCCGCCGTGTTTGAACAGAAGGCGTCAGAGCTGCAGACAAGGCTAAGGCACCTGCCTACCTGACTTTGTCGGTGGCGGTCAGGCAGCGGCGGTGTTGGTGTTGAGAAGCAGCGGGACGCTGCGCAGAGGGGTCCGGCCTGCGTGGGGGTTTGCGCGTGGTTCGTTCTGCCGCTGCTGCCGGCTGCCGCCCTCAAGGGGCACGGGAGGGAACGGGATGGCGAGACCGCCTGGCATCATCGCCGTCTCCCTAAGGCCTGCGCCTAGGCTAGCTACAATAGGGCCCCGTGGGGGGTGCGATGTTCAGATGCTGATGAAAATGACAACGGTATGCCAAACTGCTGCAGCGCTGCTGAGCACGCGAACCTGAAAATTGTTGATGGACGCGCCACGCGTTTTCTTGGTGTCGCGTGTTCTGTCACACACACGTTCTGCTGGCTGGTTGACGCAGCCAGCCGCCGCCAGACACCAGCAGCAGCAGTTGACATTCGCTATCCCACACAAACAGCACCACAGCACAACAGCAGCAGCAGTGTCCTACTGCTACGACACGGCGAGCACACCAGCACCACATCCCTCACCTCAGCACAGGAAAAAAAATTGCGAGGATAAATGGTGAGTCACACACCAAAGCCAAACAGCAGCCGCGCGCGTCGCAAGGCGAGGGTCTCCTTCGCACAGCGCGCAAAGCGCAAGGCAAGCGTGAGCCGCAGCCGGCGGGCTCTCAGCCTCGCTGACCATGCCGTGCCGCACCAGCCTGCGGCTTCACACCCCCCCCTTGCCTGGCTTGGCCAGGCTGATGGCTGATGGCTGCTGGATGCCTCCCATTTTCTTCAAGGTCCCCGGAATTTTTCGGGGGGTGTTGTCGGAAAAACCTTGTCGCGCCTGTGTGTGTGTGTGTCGGTCGGAGCAGCACAGTAGGTCGCCCCACCCTCACAGGCACGCCGCCAACCTGGCTTAACTGCAGCTCTGCATGCTGCTGCTCTGTCCGCTACCTGTGCTGCCTGATCCGCCAGCTCAAGTGTGTTGGCAGAGGTGCATGAGCACCCAAAAAGCCCAAAATCGAGAAGTGGCAGCCAGCAGCAGCAGCGGCAGCGGTGGGTGGGCGGGCCAGCAGCAGCAGCAGAAGCAGAGGCTGCTGCGGCGTGCATGCGACTACTGCACCTCCACCCGCCGGTACTGCTCCACGGAGTTCCCTGGGCCGTGCATCAGATGCCTGGACAAAGGCATTGACTGCGTCTACAGCCTGCGACAGAAGCCAGGCCCGAAACCGCAGCGCTTGTCCGTGTACAGCAATGCCGGCAGCCGCCAGGAGGGCGCGGGAGAGGGGGTAGCAGCGGCAAGGAGCTACGCAGCAGGGGTGGGGACGATTCGACTAGGCAGGAGCGCCAGCATGTGCTCGCCTCCCAAGGCGGGAGGGCGCACTAGCACTAGCAGCGGCAGCCGCAGCGCCACCAGCTCTCCGCGGGTTCCCGGACGGAACGAGCGCGAAGCAATCACCACGCTGCCGCGGCACCCTGCGCCACACGGGGAGTCCGTTCTGGGCGTGTACGAGCGCACGTACCTGGATACGTACCAGGTGGCGTTCGAAGGGCTGGGGCTGGTGCCAGAGGGGCAGCTGCAGCAGATCGCGCTGCGCCTGCTCGCGCACGGCGCGTCCAGAGCCATGGTGTCCACAGGCGAAAGGGGCCTGCGAGCTGCGGCTGCCGCTACCGCGGCTGCGCAGGAGGCGCAGCTGTTCGCGGCGATTGCGTGCGGGGCCGTGCTGCGCAATGCCAAGGAGGTGGGTGGCCTCACAGCCTTGTGTCACACTTGGCGTGTGCCGCGCTACTTGCTACTGTAGAGCACGTCTGCGGTTCGGTTGCTTGGCACCACCGCTAGCGCAACTCTGCCACCGCACAGCGCTTGGCTGGCGTGTTCCCTCATTCTAAGTGTACCTCTGTTAAGCACATGCTCACCATAAATCTCATGCGGAGCGTCACACTTGTAACTGCCGCAGGTGCGGCTGGCGGACCAGTACATTGCGTGTGCAAATGCTGCGCTGGCGGCGCTGGGGCCCGAGTGCAGCGAGGGCGGCAACGGCGCCGACGACGCTGCCCTGGACTTGTTGCGTGCCCACATGCACATCAGCTGGAGCAGCATCATGATGGAAGACATCCCTGGGTGAGCGGCATGATGCCAACTTCAACTTGCGTGCACACAAACTTCAACTTTGCACGCACGCAGCCATTGCACACCATGGCAGCACCCTCGCCGCTATGTGGAATGCCGTGCCAGCATGCCCGGGCAGGAAGTGATGTACACTGCCAACACACTGCCAATTGCCACGCGCGTTGAGTCCAGCTTTGCTAGTTGCTACCGTGGTGCCTAGCCGCCACACAACTGCCATGGTAGGCTGTGTCGGTGCCCAGTGGGTGGCAAAGGGTCTGAGCTGCTCCGCACTGCTGCCGTTGCCCCCTGCCACCAACACCGCTTGTGCTACTGCCATGCTACCCTGTTGCTGACCAATGCTGTTGCTGCTGCCGCCGCCACTGCTGCCGCCGCCACCTGTGCTGCTGCCGTCGCTGCCACCGCCACCGCTGCTGCAACCACTGCTGCTTCTGCCATTGCTGCCGCCACCGCCGCCGCCGCCGCTGCGACCATTGCTACTGCTGCTGCCGGTGCCATCGCTGCTGCTGCTGCAATGGGTGCAGGTTCCTGAGGTCTTATGGGAACACGACACGCACGGCACGGAACCTCGTGCGCGCGCACACCTTGAGAGGTGCCGACAGGGCGGCAGGCGTCACGTGCGGCGGCAGTGGAGGCCGAGCTCAGCGCGAGTGGGAAGATATGTGGGTGATTCTTGAGGTACGCAGCCGCAGCGCTCTTTTGTGCATGGCATCACAAGCTCGCTACTGCTAGGGTAGGCGCGAGCAGCCATGTGTGCAATCGCGGGACAGCATACAGGAATGTGTGTCTGTTACTGGAGTAGTCCTAGGTGGGAATGTGGTCCTGTGTTGGGGGGTAGGCAGCTCTATTCCACCAGGGTGCGCCACTCTGCCATGCCACTCTCTAGGTGACTCACGCAAGCCACCAACTGCGGGCAAGCTCAGGCCTGCGCGCCGCACATGACTTCGAATCCTTGCCCGCAACTGCATTGCCCACCCCCCTGCCTATGCAAGAACCCATGCATGCCGCCTGGACTGATGACGGCTTGAAGGTATGAAAACGCACATGGGACTGCCACAGCCTAAGTGGTTGCCTCACACCCGTGCAATGCTGCCTGTGTCTCACTGTGCTGTCACCAGGGGCTGCGCATGGTCAACGCTGTGGTGTCGGAGTGTGTGGACGCCCACCCGTGCGTCCGACAGCTGGTGGGCACGCAGAGGCAAGTGTCTCTGCTACACCTCTGTTTCTGGTAGTTGCATAGCTGGCAAGGCGCCAATGCTGCCTGCCCCCTCCCTGCTGGTGCTGCCGTAGTTGAGTGGGTACATGCCACCGGTGCCAGTGACAGCCAGCACACAGGTTTGCCCGCTTGCACTGCAAGAGCTCTGCTCTGGCGAGGCAGCTTGACGTTGCGGCATCCCACACTTGCATTACTTGCACCTGGGTGCGCACCTGGGGCAGTGGTTCATCTGCTTCAACTTGTCCGGCACTTGCGCGCACACACCCAACACACAGCCTCGGACAAGCGTCACAAGCACCATGCGCACTGAGCTCGAAACACGACGTGCACTGAGCTGCTGCCCCCTGCCAAGCCTAACACAGACATTTTCACCTGCTCTCTTCTCTCCGTGCTGTTGCGCCATCCACAACTTCAACTACACCAACTTCAACTCCACACCAACTTCAATTACACCAACTTCAACACACCAATTTCAACTACACCAAATTCAACGACACCAAACTCAACTAAACCAAACTCAACTACACCAACTTCAACTCAACAGGGACCCGGACGTCGGCCTCGGCCAGCCGGGCCTCCTGTACGCGTCCCTTGCGCCACGCATCCCCGGGCTTCCAGGGCTGGAGGCTCTACAGCCCCAACAGCACTCTGCTGAGCACCGACATCGCAGCATCTTGCCCGAGCCGCTAGATCAAGACGCAGTGCGGGCTCTACAGGCAAGGCTGCGTGACACAGGAGTTCAATGCCTGTTGCCGCGCCTGGAGTGCGTGCTGTACTGCTGTGCTTGCGGCACTGGTTGGTGTTGGCTGTGCCACGCTGTGAGTATGTCTGTACGGGGCCTGGCATGGCCATTGCTTCGTGTTGGCCTGCATTACCTGGGGTGTTGCACGCCCACAGGTGCACGTCAGTATTGCTACTCGCGTACTATATGGCGCAAGCCTGTGCACCCGCAGCAGCATGTTCTTGAGCTTGTGCTTCACAAGTTTTGTAGACGCGTCAACAGGCGCAGCATTGCGCTCCCTTTGAGTACGCATGTTCGTTTTAGTACGTGACCGCCGCCGCCGCCGCCGCCGCC
The DNA here is from genome assembly GCA_032358315.1 of Ophiocytium majus. Lineage (NCBI taxonomy): Eukaryota > Xanthophyceae > Mischococcales > Ophiocytiaceae > Ophiocytium > Ophiocytium majus. The sequence continues at coordinate 24,483 of JAULBY010010669.1, forward strand.
GCCGCCG